>JAUESH010000020.1:19360106-19380459 GCA_032275165.1 Synergus magnus | reverse complement strand
CGTTTCTAGGAATTTTAAGGGATTTTGACAATTTTCAAGTGATTTTTACGAAATTCTGAAGATTTTTAGGATTTTTAAAAGATTTCATAGAATTTTAAGGTATCTCAGGATATTTCGCGTAATGTTAACGGAATTCATGAAATTTTAAGAGATTTTTTAAAGCTAAGGAATTTTAAAAGATTTTAAATGTTTTGAAATTTTTAGGAATATTAAGAGGTTTCTAAGACCTTTAGGAGATTCTAAAGAATTTTAAGCGATAGGATCTTACTATCTCTATTATTGATTTCTGTTATTTGCTCTCGAAATATTACGAAAAATTGTACTCAGCGAAGAGTAAAATTGAAAATAAGTTATGAATTAATTAAACTTGGCTATTTTTATTAAGTTTATTTTGTAGGGCGAAGGTGGAGGGAAAATAATTTTTGCAAAGGATGCCGCGCAGAAAAATGATTGCCTTTCAGAATGTTCGCCGCGAGGGTGTAGGATATTAAAGAGCAACCGGCGGGAAGCTTATTAGGAAGCTGTCATGTTTCCAATTGTCTCGGACTTAATAAAACCCCGAAAAGCACGGTCAGCCATTTTCAACGTAATAAACGAAAATCCTTCGTTCTCTGATACTTCACTCATCTTCCCTCGTAGAAAACAATTCGAGAAAAGTGTTTATATGGCAGATAAGATTTTACAATTTATTTCTCTCGAACCTCTTTAAAAAACGCGTCTGTCAGCCAGTTATATATTATCACGATTTTTATCAAATCCTACAATTAAATAATAATATGGAAAACTGTAATATGTAAAACCAAAGAGTGACAATAATTTGTTTTGTGAAAAATTTTATTCTAGAATCAAATGTGATAGGAATGAAAAGAAGGCACGTGCGCGTAACGTGCTTTAATCGATTTCGGCGGGGTCGCTTTTCGATGAAAATAAATACGGTGTTGATTCGAGAAACACAGGGATATAAAATAATTACTTTTCACTCGTCGGAGCATTGCAGAGTATGTACCGAGTCGAGCGAAACCGGCGCATCTTGTGGTTGTGAATTTAATTAAATATTTTCGCGGCTGAACGTCTGTTCGTTGCGGTCGCTACGGCCTTTTTTCCCGCGGACATAAGGCAATTTACTTTTTTAATTTGTGTAATGAATTAAGCGCTGCCTCTTCGCCCCGTCCACCTCACCACATCTCTCTCGGCAGTGGTATTCTCCACTTGAACGCGTGTAGAACCTATTACTACTGGGAACGAGATGGAAGTCCATCTATCTAATATATTGAAAGTGGATTACGCGAGTTACTTGCCGAAGATTCCACTCTTGTAAATGAATGTTCGGCAACCTATACACTCACATATATACACATGCCTAGATATATATTCCAATTTTATATGCACTTTTATATACTATTCCTGCATCGTGTGACAGATTATGGACTTGTAATCGGTTGTCAGCATTACTTCGCGTTTAATGTGCAATTATTGCCATAATTCCATCTTCAAAGTTTTAAAGTTTGTCGTGGAATTTTAAGAGACTTTTACATTTTTAAAAGATTCTGTAGAATTTTAGATTTCAAAAGATTTCATGGAGTTTCTAAAGATTTAAAGTGGTATTATGCGAAATTTTTGAAAAATGTCTATAGCATTATTATTGAAAACTTATTCGCATTTTTAATACTTTTTTGTCAAGGGTCTAAAAGTCAGGGAAATACCAGGGAATTTGAAAAATTGAATCTTGTGGCCCCCTTGAATCTTTATTCATACTTAAATTCTGTTTAGAATTCTCTTATTTCCGTTGTTCTGTTGCTGATGAGTATTTAACCCAAGCCGTGAACATTTGATTGTTTGCTAACGTGATAAGGAATCTAAAAACAGTGTACGTATGTAGTCTGAATAAACATCGTAAATATGGTAAAAATATCCATTAAATTGCAGTATTTGAAAGAGCTTAATAAGATTAATAACTCCTGCAAAATTTCCAAATTCTGCGCGGAAAAAATTATTTATCGAAACTTTCCTTGATTCTGAGAGTCAACGAAAATTTCGAAAACTGTTTTAGAATTCTTCTCTGAAAAGTATTTCAGATTTACAAAAACGTTAATGAAACACTTTCAAAACTTTGTCCTAGCTAAAACCACATATTTTCTTTACAAAAGACAAAAAAACTTAATGAATTAAGATTGTTTTCGCATCCCTAGAAAGTGCCACAGGCACTTACAGTGATGCATGCAATAAAATGAGTATAAAAGAGCCGGCTAAGTGTTTTGCCTTCTCTTCTTTTTTTCGAGTTACTATAAAGAATGAAAACAAACAGATAATTCGATAATTATAGTGAGCATGGAATTTACCTAGAAAAATTGACTAGATCCTTCTTCTAGAGGAAATTAATTTTCTGATATGAGAGCATCATACAAATTGGACAGAGTGGTGTTTGCTTTTGATCGAAATAGGATATCTACTCTCAACATTAGAACCCTCCACATCACAAATGCAATGCTCAAAATTAAATTACTTGCATTAAAGATATTACTTACATTAGTTACTTCACATTAATGATATTAGTTCTGTGGCAACAGGAGGTTGTTTACGAGTGTGTCATCCCGCTGGACGCTCAGCATCCGCCTAGGTAGATATATCAACACATGAGTCTTTAAAGTGTATTAGTGTATACTACACAGACTTACAACTTGTGTGTACGAACCCATTAAAGTTCTACATACGTTTTTGGGGGCTTGTGTGTATATGTATGTACAAATGTATGTGTAAATGCATGTGTATATACTGTATATGCACAGCAGACAGCACATGAAGGAGAAGCTCCACTGAACTAGCAAAACCACTAGCAAGCACCCTAGCCATAGCATAGTCGGTGCATTAGCAGATTTAACGACTACTTTTTTTATCGTGGCCCCATTATTTTGATTTCACAGAAAACTTTTAGTTCGCCGAGTGCATTAGTGTTAATATAAATTTACCTCCCGTCCGAACGTGCTTCTTTTTTCACACCCAACTCCCTTTCGGGTTAACGTTACACTTCATTATCATCTATAAGTATTAAAAGTCTTATGTACTTTTTAACGTAATTTTTTGTAAATTATATAAAAGAAGAAGGCATTAATATCAAGATATGGAGGAATTTGTGGATGAAGGAATTCTTGTGACTCTTGAGGCGTTGTTGGAAAAATTGTAAAGAGTTTGCATGTCAGGCCCTTAGCGCAATGTGGTGCTTATTGCGGCATGGGAGAAGTGTCGAAATAAATAAAAAAAAATGGCTCGGAACCCCACTAAATAAACACACGGCATTCCCACGAGTCTCTCGGTCTGTCGGCGAGTCATCTCCTCGATCTCCTCTTTACGAAGATCTCCCTCGGGTGGCTCGGGACTTCCGACACACATGTCGCCAATTTTATGCAATTTTTTGTGCCGCCGACACACCGGATGTCCTTCATTACGGTAACGAACTTTAGCGTATTGCGTTCACTTTGATGTCAGTCATGGTAAATTGAGGTGCTTTCAATTTAAAGAACGCAACAATCTGCTTTTTTAATTTAAATCCCCGAATATACATTTTACCGACTTTAATTAAAAATCATAACTGTGTTTAAACCTCTCTTTCATTTATAATTCAGTTGCATAAATAGGGCAAACTGAATTGTTTTTTGTGGCTGTATTTAGATCGGTACTTTAAACATTTGGTTGAAGTTTCAGACGTCTAGTCTGAAAAACTTTTTTTATTTATTTATTTTTATTTTTTTTACATTTATTGAATTAAGAATGTTTAAAAAACTGGCAACTATGATCCGCCCGCTTAGCGCGCGATTAATTTCTCGTTTTTACCAAAAAGATTCAGAGGATTCTAAACACACTCGAAAAAATTTATTCGGGAACTTTCCCTAAAATTGTTGGGACGCTAATTTACGCAAACTTTCCGTAATTTCTCCAAACATTTAGTAATATTACTCCACATTTTGTGATTTTTTTCTAAGATTTCCAGAAAATTCCTTACATGCTCTTGAAAGGGATTTAGATTCGTATTGCGTGACTTTGTGACAGAGGGGGACGGGTTTTTTTTTTAATTACCCAAATACGTTACATCATTTATAGATTTGGAAATTTTGAAATTCAGAACCTTTGAACAAATTTAACTAACTTACATAGAAAAAAATTTTTTTGGAACAATTACCAATATATGTATAGTAGGTATTTTTTAATTTGGACAGATTTTCTAATTTTCCAATAAATTATCAAAAGATTTAGAAAATATTGTTCAATTTCCTAAATTTTAAGACATTTTTTCAAAATTTTTAGTAAATTTCTGAAAATTTTAAGGAAATTCCCTAAAATGTTAATGAAAACCAATTTAGTAAAATCTCTTGAAATTGCTTTAAAGTTTCTAAATTACTTAAAATTATACAAAATATCGTTAAATCATTTAAAATTACTTAAAATCCCACGAAATCTCGTTAAGTACTTTCAAATACCTGAAAATTCAATGAAATTTCTTTAGATTTTTAAATTCTTTAAACTTTAGATTCTATAAAACCTCAATAACTGGTAAAATCCTTTAAAATTTCTGAAAATCACAATAAATTTCATAAAACTCCTTAAAATACTGTCTTAATGTAATCTTTTTGACAACAATTGTTTCGACAACGAAAATCACTTTTTTAAAATATGAAAATTTCCAAAATCGTCAGATTAGACGTCTGAAACTTCAACCCAATCTTTAAACACTCATTTTGAATAAAACTTAATGAGCCTTATTTTTTCGGTGGCGATCGGGTAAAAGGCTTTTAAGTAAAATAACAATGGGGGTGAAAATCGGAGAGAAGAAATGGGACAAGTTACGAAATGTCCCGTAAAATAGAACGCGCTCAATCCCTTGCACCGCATAATCCGAATAGTACCGTAGGAATGCCATTGGCTTCTGAGAGAGAAAGAAAAGGAAAATTAAGCGCAATTTGGTGAGGGGGTTGACGGAAGCCATGCACCACGAAGGGGAATCCATCTGCTAAGTGCGGATAAAATTACCCCTCGATGCCTTTTCCATCCCCCAACCCCCTCTCTAAAAGCAGATCTCGGTCCACTTTGCCTCCTTTCTCTTGTAAATAATTTAACTTAGAGATCCACTATAGTCGTGCCCAACAGAGGTGCTCATAAGCCTTGTTTCCCCTGTTTTTTCATTAAATATTTTTGTATTCTTGTCGTTTAAACTGAGATTATTTTCAAAATAAAATTTTCTCCACATTTTCCTGCTAAGAAAATTATTAGTCCAAAGTCACTATAAAAGCAGCACTAACTTCTGCATTTTTGAAATTGAATTTGTACCCATCTTTTATTTGAAAACGTTTTAAAGTACATCCTCCTGTACTCAATATTGGAAGGTCAAGATCTCTCTCTCTCTCTCTTTCCAATATTGAAACCATTTTTTCAGAAATGAGATTTATGTCTTTTCTGCAGAGTTGTCACATTTCCAATACTTTCTCGTGGGTCTCTCCTCTTTACCCTTCTCTTTTATTATATTTCTTCCTGAGTTTCATTTTCAATACTTTTACAAGTTTTAACGGCGTTTCATTATTAAATAATAATAAAATATTATTGCCCGTTAAATTATCTATTGTTCTAACTAAAACTGACATATATCTACAATCAAGCGAATGGTTCGATACCGATTTACCATAAGAATAAGAGCCTTGGGAGAGAGGATGCGTCGTTCACTTCTCTGGAAGCTGCCGAGGTATTGAGTTCTGTATCATGGCGGCTATAATACATTTTTTATCTGATTGAGGGGATCTTTATGGGGGTGTTTTCTGCGTATACGTATCGTGCCTATGTGCGCGCACGCATACGTCTTCCCTCAACTTTTCCATACATTCTCGAATAAAAACACCTTCGGTGGTTCATTCTTTTCTCGGCGACCATATATTATCCATTATACTACACGATTCACAATTTGATGAAACAGTTTTTCCGCCCTTTTATCTAAAACGAATAATCGTAAAAGTTCAAAAACAATGGTAACTTTTCCTTCAACATTTCGAAATTCAAAAATAATTGGCTAATTTACTCCTAAAATTTTATTGCTTCAAATAGTTCCATTTAATGTCCAAAGAAGGCTAAAAGAGATTCATCCACCTAACCCTGTAGGTTCACCCACAAAATCAACCCCAAAGCAAAAAAAAAAAATTAAAAATCACTAAAAATCCCCAAACTTCAAGACCTAAAATTTTATTGTTTCAAATGGTTCCATTTAATGTCCAAAGAGGCTAAAAAAGGTTTCATCCACCTAACCCGTTAGTTTCACCCTCAAAATCAACCCCTAAGCACACAAAAAATCACTAAAAATCCCCAAACATCGAGACCTAAAATTTTATGGTTTTAAATGGTTCCATTTAATGTCCCAAGAAGTTTCGAGATTTTTTATGATTCTTTTTGTACTTAGGGGATGATTTTGGGGGAGAACCTAGAGGGTTTGGTGGATGAAATTTTTGTTGGCTTCTTTGAACATTAAATGGAACCATTTAAAACCATAAAATTTTAGGTCTCGAAGTTAGGGGAATTACAATGATTTTTTTTGTTCTTAGGGGTTGATCTTGAGGGTGAACCTAGCGGGTTAGGTGGATGAAACTTTTTTTGGCCTCTTTGAACATTAAATGGAACTATTTAAAACAATAAAATTTTAGGTCTTGAAGTTAGGGGAATTACAATGATTTTTTTTTTTTTTCTTAGGGGTTGATTTTGACCGAATGACTCCGGTCAATCCGAATTATTTTATTATTATTTAATATTTTACGGCCTTCATTGAATAAAAGAGAAATTGTCCGATCAGTACACATGTTTCTAGAGGTTCGTGGTCTGGGATAGCAGGAGAGGAAAAGACAAACTGAGAAGGGGTGAGATTGTAGGGGAGGGGGTGAAGAGATTCAAGAGAGGGGTGGTTGGGGATTGAAAAGCAATTTCCCGGCAAGGGAAGCGCAACGCGGGGGGAAGCTTTATATTAATGATCCAGATATATTATCGGACGTGACCGAAATTGCTGTCAAAAAACTCGGATATTGGATCGAAGGAGATTGCGAGATGCCGGCTCGTCGTCTCGTTCGTCATTTGAGTCTGCGCCTTTCAAGCATCCAGTGATGGAAACCAAATCCTCCCCTGACTCGCGGGAATTTTGAATTCTGATAAAGGGCTCTTTTGAATAATAATTATTTAATCTTAACCAACAAGTTTTAAAACATATTTACTTAAATCAACACTTGTGTAAAACGTGAAGCTATTTTTAACGACCATTTTGATCTGTATGCGGGTTCATTAAATAGCCCATTTAAACGTGTGTGTAAAGCCGGCACTAAGTACATGTTTTATGCACGAAGGTGATAAGTTGGGTCTGGTTATTTAGCTTTTTAAGATGATAAGAGCTCCAGGCTCATTCTTATACAAGTCTTTCGTTTATTTCAGGTCATGTCGTCTCTTTGGTGACGTCGATGAGGAAAACTCGTGGGTGAGTTCAAAATGAAAATTTTACTATTTTTTTTAATTTTAAAAAACAAACAAAATCGTAAGATAATTTTAAAAATATCTTAAGAGTTAGATATATATTTAAATGTTTCAGTAGGAAATGTAAGATATATTTAGGGATTGACTCTAAGCTTAGAGGGTGAAGATTTATTCCCCTTTTTTGTCTTACTCTCATATTTATGCGGAATATTCTTATACGAAAATGTATATCAGGATTAGACAATCTTGATAGGCACAGTTGACATATAGAGTCAGAATTTACTTTTTATTATGAAATACATATAAAGAAGAAATTCATTTTTATAAATTTATGTGCGATAAAATCTGGCAATTTTATGTTTCTAAAAATGAATTGAAAATATTTAAGGTGAGCAACGAGGTGGCCACGTGGCTTGTCAATTTTCAATCTCTTAGTCCCGCTTAATTAAATGTTAGTAATGCTATTAATATAGTGGCTGTAGTGTAAGTAAAACATGAATGTTGCTTACATTTATGTGCAGCGAAAAGATATGTTTGTTTTGCGCGCGCAACAAGGGCGTAAGAAGCAGTGGCGCAGGCTAAGCCGGTTAAGTCCTTATTATTTCAGTACCGGCTGTAGGCAGCGATATTAAGTCGGTCCGTCGGCACTGGTCGAGTCTCAAAGACCAATTTCCGCTGGCCTCTATTTACATAGTTGGGTATACCTAGCGGATAACAGAGTACGAGGGCGAGGGTTAGAAGGGGGTTGAGGGCATAGCAGGTTCATAAGAGAAAGTGTGGGGGGAGGAAAGGGGAGGTGCAGCTAAATTTCCATATCTCGGTAATTGTAATGCACATTCATTACTTGCCGACGACGAATAGAATAATTAACATTCTGCGGGCCTGGCCTATTTTTATATTTCTACTTTCTAATTCCAAGCTATTCTTTTCTTCTTTTATATAACTTCCTGCTGAAACCTCCCTCCTGAAGAACTTTTTCTTGGGGATCATTAAAAGCCAAAGGTCGAAAGGTTTAAGAATGTTAGATTATGTAAATGTTTGAATAATTAAATGCTTGATTTTATATTGATGTTATGGAGTGTATTTCATTTGAAGAAAGTTTAATTCTCAGTATATCTTATGAATTTTTATGACCGTGGTTTATTTCCTTCTGTGTCTGATTAACATTAATTAAAAGTGAGACTTGAAGAGAATTAGGTTTAGAAAAAGGATTAAATATTGAATCAGTGAATTTTGAATGCAATTTTGGAATATATGGATCGTCTTAGGTCGGAATATTTCGTGATATATGTTTCGAGGATACAGTCGATCGGTACATTCAACCCTCAAGCTTCTGATTGCGTTGAATACGCCACACATTGGCCCATCGCTGATTGACACTTGTTCCTGTCTACAAGAATCAGGGATGTAGTTACAGGATTCTGTACCTGGTACTATAAAAATTCATTTTTTAAATATTTGAAAGTCATAACAGTGAAAGAATCTCGAGAATTTTTATAAATAAATTTTAATAATGTTTCAATTGGAGCATTTTATACCGAATTTGAAAACTATCTTCAGATTATTTTCGTTGTAAAAACGATTTCTGTCGCGGTATTTCAATGAATTTTATGAAATTTATTGTGATTTTCAGAAATTTCAAGGGATTTTGCCAGTTATTAGGGTTTTATAGAATCTTAAGAAATTTAAAGGGTTTTGGCAAGATTTAATTAAATTTTCAGAAATGTTGAAGTATTTAATGAAATTTTCATGGGATTTTAAATAATTTTAAGGAATATCAAGTGATTTTATGAAATTTAAAGGAATTTTGTGAGAAATTAATCGCGCGCGGATCATAGTTGCTAGTATTACAAATAATATATTAAAAAATTACAATGGGAATATTACAAATATTATCAAACTTTTTATCACAAGGGAAATCATTTTCAGAGGTCGGCCACAATAAAAAGGTTAAAATAGTACTTATAAAATGAAAAGCAGAGTGAAAAGTAGGTTTAATGAGTAGCAAGGTTGGAGTGTAAAGAAGCAGCAGATGAGCCTGAATTGATGTAAATTGGATGATGCAATAGCAGGAGGATGAAAGATGGGATTTAGGATTATGTAAAAGGGGGTTGAGGAAGAAAGGTGTTAGAAGAAAACCAGCAGGTGAAATAAGACAGAAATAGGTTGCTTGAAAGTTGAAGGCTGGTTTTTATTGTCCCGAGCTTCTTTGGGTAAAAGGGATATTTATTCGAAGATCATACATTAAACTCTTAGGAGGTCATTCACATAGTACGTAAGCAACCCTTCGAAATTTTTTAACAACTCATATTATTTTACTATCAGAAACTAATACACAAATTTTAAATAGAACAACATCTTTTTACCGAGAAACCAAAATCCCGAATGTGAAAAAATACCGAAAAAATCATTCCCGAAAATTACAATCGGGATTTTGCTTTTTCGCAAAAAGATGTTGTTCCCCTTTATTGTAAAATTAAAAAAATCACCTGTGGTGTGGATTGAAAGGGATATTTTTAGTAAATGTTAAAATATTCGGGTATAAATAGGGTTGAAAGTGAATGTGAAAATTGGGGTTCTTGAGAGTTTTGTGACGGGGTTGGGACGCTCGGTGCCTTGTCGGCAATCGAACACGGCACCACGTTGGAGCGTCGTGAGCCACCAGAGTGAGGAGGAATCGGGTCGGCGTCGGTTTGAGGGTCGGGGGGTTGAGGATCGGGTGTTGAGGGTTGAAGTCGCGGCATCGGGAGGGTAAAGAGGGATGAGGGGCTGTACTTAGTTAGCGGACAATGCGGCCCCTAATGAACAGCCAGGGGCGCCCGACAGACCAGCTACTGAAGCACGCCATCCAGTCTGAGACAGATTGCGTTACATTATATTACGTTACCTTCCCGTGCTTAGTCTCGCTTGATGCATTGCGTTACATCTCGTTACATCGCGATGCATCGTGTCGACTCAACCGATTAAATGCTGCCTCCTGTTTCTGATTGTCTCTGATTACTTGCTTCAATCAGTTCAGTCCCGTCCCTCTTCCACTTTAATCAAACCTAACTCAAATACATTAGATCATACACTGTTTTTGAATAGCTCTTAAACATATTTTATAATATTCTAAATGTGTAGAATAAAATATGTATTTATGTGAATTTCGACCTATCAGTTTCGGAATATCTCCGAATTTATGAATTTTTAAATTTTTATAGGAGTAGAAAAAATAGATTTCTGAAGAGCAAGAGGGATAAAAAATTTTTGGAGATTTTTGGGTATCAAGTGGAACCATTAAGAGAAATAAAAATTTATATCCGGATGTTAGGGCACTCTTTTACCAATTTTTAAATTCTTAGGGGTAGAAAACGACAATTTTCCGGAAGAGTTAGGGGGATGAAACATTCTGGACATAATTTTAGCATCAAATTATCCTATTATCAACACTAAAATTTTAGGTTTTCAAGTTAGGGCACCGTTTATGAATTTTTCAATTCTTAGGGATAGATCATATTCCATAAAATTACTTAAAATCCCATGAAATCACTTAAAATTTTTGGAAAACCTCAATAAATTTTGTAAAAAAACTTTCAAATTTCTTAATATTATTCAAAATCTTATGAAAACTCATTAAATCCCTTAAAATACCTAAAAATCCAATACAATTTCGTAAAATCCTTGAAATCCATTTAAAGTTCCTAAAATTACTTAAAATTCCATGAAACCTCGTTAAATACTTAAAAATTCCTGAAAATCCAATGACATCTCGCCAAATCCCTTCAAATTTCTTTACTTTCTATAAAACCGTAATAACTGGTAAAATCTCTTAAAATTTCTGAAAATCACAATAAATTTCATAAAACTCCTTGTAAGACCAGGAAATCCTTTAATATTTCTAAAATTTCGTAAAATCCCTTTAAAGTCCTCAAAATTACTTAAAATATCTCACAAAATATTGTAAGATCCCTTAAAATTACTTAAAATTCCACAAAATACCGTCAAATTGCTTAAAATTGCTAAAAATCCCACGAAATCACTTAAAATTTTTGAAAAGCCCAATAAATTTCGTAAAAACAGTTTAACAGTTTCCAAACCAATCAGGTTTTCGACAATAACATAACTTTTTTAAGATAGAAAAATAGAATTGGGATAGAATATTTTTTGAACGTTCAGAGCTTCATATTGTGATGTGAAAAAGTAATATTTGAAATTAACGACATAATGCTTCCGTTTTCGATTGAATTTTTCTATTATACTGACAAGTGAGGGAATAGAGTTTGATTTTTATTTTATCGTTTTGTGGGACGAAGGTGGGGGGAATGAACATAGAAAAAGGGTTTCTGGGGTTGGGCGAGACGTTGATTGAGAGCTCATTGAGAACCACTGTCAGCTGCGGCAGTGGTAATTGGATTCAATTGTCCCGCGTTAAATCAGTGCACTCTCCTGCCAGGTCTCCGTTCTGTGTCTATCCATCCGCTACTCCTACGACACTGTACATTCAAATAACTCGCTGTCGGAAGTTTGTCCTGACTCGGAAAATTGATGATCGCTTCCCGGAAAATTCGCATTGGGATGCTCCTTTTCCTTTTCATATTCAAAACTCGGACTCTCATTCCTAGAGCAAATTTCATTTTGGAAATGGAAGATTCTGACATTTTATGTCAAATGGTTTGAACTATTCTTATTGTAACATCTTCCTCATTCTCAAATCCTTTTTGCAATTCAATTTTCCTCCGTATTTGAAATTTTTACAAGCAATGAAATAACTTTTAGAATATAAGTTATAATAGCTTTCTTAATTTAATGAAATGTCAGTTATATATTCCAGGCTATTCTTTCTTTGTATACATCGAAAGTAATTACATTCTAAAAATGGGAAAAGTAAAGCCATTCTTTCCAGGGAGAGTCTTCCTTCGATCCAATTAAGTGAATGATCAAGTTTGCAAGATCGGAAGACCGTGGAAAATGCGCTTGGAAAGAATACGAGAGTCCTGAAAACAATGGTCTCTAATTTGAATTACTCCAGCAGACTTTATTGAATTACGCCAAGCCACAGAGGCGGCTAACTACTCAAAAGTGTAATGAAGCTTTTAGGATAATAAATTCGACTAAACGACCATAATAGTTTCCCAGGGGCGTCTAATGTAATCGTAAAATCATCAGCCTAATGGCACGTTAATAAAGTCCAGCTCTTCATGTGTTATTACCCTATTGCTATCGTCGAAACAGAAATCCACCTCTCACCTGCATGTGAACTCGCTTTGATCATTTTCCAGATGGAACAGGACAAACCAAATGGTTAGATTTAAATAAATTAGAAAATAAGGTTTTTCTTTACTTAAAATATGCTATATAAAGTATGCTTAAAATAACTTTGCATTGATACTTGTGTGTTCTCTTTAAATTTTGCATATTTCTTGCAGAATAGGTCATAAAACGTGTCCGTTGATGGCTCAGAGTCTCTCTATCGACTTTATGCAAACGCGTCTTGAGGTTCAAGTAACGCGTAATTCGTGTTCCGGTTTTAAACCCTTGTAAAAAAGCTCTCACGATCACACAGCTGCATCGTTGGTCGAGCGAGGGCTATGTGGCGAACTTCACTTTGCACTTTACAATATTCGCGTTGACTGAAATGATAGGTGGCTCGGATAAAGTTAATAGTTTCCATCCTTTGGTTAGAAGTAGAAAGAACGAAATAATGCAAATGACAATTTTACTAATGACAACTCTCCTAATGACAATTTTACTAATGAGATATTTCTATAATATACTCTTCCACGAATGAATTCATTAATTTCATTACCTGCGTCAATGCATGTAATTATATGTTTCGCATGAAGAGGGTGCTTACAAGTGAAATACGTTCAGCGAAATTACCGGAAATGCTCAACCTTGCCGTATTTAGTTTTCTGCAATGACTGAATCGTGTCTCTAAATAGTAGTACACGAGTTGTACAAATGCTCGAATGAAAGTAACCGGTGCTTTGCCTAGTGCAATCTTTCAAAGTGGGAAACAGAGTGCAACAGCTGCGCGGAACTGTGACACAGATTTTACTGTGTTTTGAAAACATAGATGGAAGGGCGAACGATTTTCGGTTTCAGGAAACGTTACTTTTTTAATGCCTTCCATTAAATATACAACTTAGTTTTTATTTGAAGCTGTTAATCATTGATGAAGGGTCGGTTCGTAAAAATGGGCGTGAGAAAAATTGAATTATTCATAAAAGTTGAAAATTGAACAATTATTTCGAACTCTGCAGCATTCGAAAGAGCATAAATCGCCTTTGAGGTTCGACAGTCACTCTTCTCCTTTTGAGAATTTTTTAACGATGCCTGCATTTAATGCAAGTGGCTGAGGTTGAATTTAAGGGTGAGTGAAGGTGGCTCGCCGAAGAAGCAACGCACACATGCACTTTGCCACCTTGCCTCAGAGATCAGAATATCTCCGACAAGGGTTCTCAACATATTGTTAAATCAAGGATTAGAATTTTTATTTCATCAATTCTTTCAATTTTATTGCCCCATGGGGCAACATATTTTGGATATACTTCTAAAAACCTGAATTGTAAAGGGAAATCATGGTAAAAGGAAATTTATGAAAATCGATGTATCACTGATTTTCTCGAAAACTATCACTCGTAGAAAAAAATGTTTGCAACAAAAAATATGTATTTTTATGAGATCTACAACTTTTCTCTCAAACATTTTTTAAAATTTTGCATATTGACCTATATAAACGCAAAAAACCATGATTTTTATGGTTTTTTCATGGTTTCACCATGAAAATCAACTAGTCGCCAATTTTCACTATCATATTCGTAATCAGCGCGTTAAAATACATATAAGTATACGGAGTTTAAATAAAATCGGAGTATTCGGATTTTCGGAAGTACACCCTATCTTTTTGCCAAAAAACCCAAAATCCTGAATGTGAAAAAAGAGAGTCCAAATACTGGAAGCTTATTTTTTTTATTATTTATTGTTATTTCGCTGAAAGAGAGTCCAAATACTGGAAACTTATTTTTTTTAGAAAAGTTGTGGAAAGGATATAGGGGTGTTTATGTAAACGATTAGAAGGCATGTGCAGCCCCCCTCAAAGGCGACCGTTTATACGTCCACCCGCATGTTGCGTTTATCTTACACAAATAGCCCTAATTTTAGGACGTGGGTAAAAGCAAGAGGCGGAACAGTTTTCCAACGTAATGATAACTAAACAGATAATTTTACCCGCAGAGATAGTGACCCCGAGTCGAAAGGTTTTGGACCCCTAGATTTGAGAAATGTTTTCGTTGTCTAATGCATCGACATAGAATACTTTATCATCTTCTTTTTGACTTTTATCTTCACAGAATTGAAAAGGAATTTTTTAATTGTTGACAACTTTGATTTAGAAATACGATTTTTTACTGCAAAAGATAGAAGATTTCGTTAAATCGTTACACTCACAGGGTCTAACAGTATAAGCATCCACTGAATGAATGAGTGAGCGAGCAAACAAGTTAAGTAATGAATTTAATCTCCACAATTGTATGACGTGGTCTGGCTGTTAGATGCGCTAAGAGCCACGGTTATAATGAGTACCCATTAAAATACGACTTCTGGAATATGTCTGGCAGCTGGGCCGCGGCGGAATTATTCTTTATCTTCAAACAACAGTTAATTCAATGTCGACTCGCTTAAATGAACATAAGGTATGTTTTTGTGCTCAGAATCCATCAGAAAAGCTTGAAATTCCCAAAACTTAAAATCCCCTTTGTCTTTTCTTTTGCATAATTTTGAAAAGGTAAGAGAAAGAGTTAGAAATCCTTGTTGAAAAATCTCCATAATTCTGGATTACAGAAAATGACAGCTTTTAGCGCTGATGCACGGTTTATATTGGGTATGTTATTTTAAGTGCTGCAGTCTGTATAATTTAAGATCTGCGGAATAAAAAGGGGAAAACGAACAAAGGGAAGCAGGGAAAAAGACGGAGGGAAAATTGCTATATTAACGCAATCGATATAACGGAAATTTCTCGAGAAAAGTGCATTTGCATTTTAAATGTATAATGATATAAGTACACCTCGAGCCCAGAGAGTATATCCATGAATAGGTGTATTATTTATGACGATGAGCTATTCTTCTTTCTTTAACTATTCACCCCTTATCTTTGAATACAGTTTAATTCATCCTTCAGTTCTTTATATTAATATTTTAACTTTTAATATATATGTATTGTATATATGTATGTAATTTCTAAAACAGTAAGGGACATTGTCATGGCTGGGGCAGACCCTTCAATTCAAATGTGTTTCAACTATACATTGCATCTAATACGATATCATGAATCAATTAGCGGGGACCATACCAGAAGTTTGTTTGCTGGCCAAATTGATGGGGACTCTGCAGAGTAAAGGAAAAGGGGTGGGGGTGAAATTGAGAGAATAACGGAAAGTGATGGAGGGAAAATGAGAGAGAAAGGAGAGTAGAAAGGTCGGCGTAATGGCATCGTCATGTCGCAAGTTGCAAGCTTCAGTGATTCTCAATCAGAGGCATCAAGAGCTTTCCGAAAATTGATTTACTCATTTTCAATTCTGTTGCCCATGCTTTTAACACCAAGTTATTGTATCCAAGTTACTTCTCTACAATTTTGGATTCAGTTGTTGTAAGTTTCTGGAAGAAGTGTAATACCTTTTTATTATATAAACGACTTCCATTTTTCTCTCTATTTTTCACACCTTGATACCAACGAATTCCCTTTGAGCAAGTTACACGTGATCATAAATCATGCAAAGAGAATCGCAGCTTATGAGAATGAAATCGAATGAAGAAAAAGTACTATTCCTGTAGCAAAAAAGTTTACATTTTAATCACTTGCTTATTACAATTACTGTAATTGTATCAACTCACAACATACTTCTAAATTGGTGGCGATTTGACCGGGAAAGACCGGGAAATGATCAGGAAATGACCGGAAATTTGAAATCTTCCGCCGAATAGCCACAATTAAATCATAATTTAAAATCATTTTTCTTCTTACGTTTCTAAATCCGGTTTCAAATCAAGAATGATGAAACTGAAGTTTTCAAAGTTTACGACAACAAAAAATGATTTTTTTGTAAAAAGCACTAGACCTAAAATTTTATTGCGCTAAATGATCCCCATTTGATGTAAAAAGAAACCCAAAACAGTTTCAACCCCCTACCACACTAGGATCACCCCCAAAATCATCCCGTAAGTGCAAATAAAATTATTATAAATTCCCTAACTTCGAGACCTAAAATTTTATTGTTTTAAATAGTTCCATTTAATATCCAAAGAAGGCCAAAACAGAGGTTTAGGTGGATGAATCTATTTTGGCCTTCTTTGGACATTAAATGGACCCATTTAAAAGAATAAAATTTTAGGTCTCGAAGTTAGGGAATTTATAATGATTTTATTTGTACTTAGGGAATTTTAAATCCCGTGCTTTAAAAAAAAAAATTTTTCATTGTCGTAAACGTTGAAAACTTCAGTTATATTCAAGAATGTTTCTATTTTAGATGTCTAAAATTCTTTATTATTCGAAACAACATGATAGGACAGAATAGGCGTCCCATTGTTTCCAAGGAAGGCTGAAAGCTGTGCAAAGTGTAAATCTCGAAAAATGAATGGAACGAGTGTAAGTAAGCTCTTGGAGGAATGAAGAAGGGAGGAAGATGGATACTTGCACAACAGCTGCGGCTTCCTTCTCTGATCTCTGTATGGACTAGCCGACTAAATTAATACAAGCCTTGAAAGATAAACAATGCTGCATGTGTGCAGACAAGCAATCTACATAGGAAGTTTTGACTGATATTTTGTCTTCTTGCGGATGTCGGCTTGTCTTTTACATCTAATTGTTCTCTTTCCTTCTCTTCATTTTGCTCCCTATCAAACGATTATTTTGCAGTTCAAAATTATAAGATTTTTTCGAGAAAATTTTCGACAACCAGATCTGGAATATATTTTTAAAACAGGAAAACTTTAAATAGTAGAAATGGAAAGACAGCTAGACTGAGATGAAATAAGAGGGGGGGGGGGCGCCAGCCAAGTTACGGCGCTGATTGCACCACAAAGGGTGCAATTATGCGGCCCTCCAGCAATCACCACGCATTCTAGCCGCCATTTGACCCCACTGGAATCGCTTCTGAGGCCCCCATCTCTCTTCAATTTCCCCCCTTACCCCCTCTCTCACTCTTCTTCACTTGGGACACTACCCTTCGAAACGGCTAGCCTGTCTTTTTATTTAAATGCACGCCTGAATGCCCTTCGCATTCAATGCAATTTAACAACGAGGCTCGAAAAAAATGTGTTAATGAGCGATTGTCGTCCGCAATCTAAATGAAAATATCCTGAAAATTAGAGCAGGCTTCTCTTCTTTCTTCACTATTAGGAGTATTAGGAAATATAAGAAATAAATAAATCAGGTTTAGATTCTTTCTTGATACAATAATAGGATTATAGGTTGAAGTATTTTTTTTAATGGTTGAGCAATAACTTTCTGTAAACACTGAAGTGAGATTGGAGACGTAAATGGAACATTGAGAGAAAAATCTTTGAGAATCTTCCGTCTCACATTTGGCGAACAATTGTCCAAATAGTGACCGAAGAGTGAATACGTCGAAATCTATGAACCAATATTTGCAGGTGTCGCTCGAACTGTTTTCTGGGCGGTACCGTAAAATTTCAACAGGATAGTCTGCAACGCCTTGATATCCCCAGACGGAACTGAGAAAATATACAACTCCCAAAGGACTCGGCCAAGTCAGCAAACTCTATCCCTGCGGGTCGACAAATTGCTGTAGGACGACTAGTTAATGTTAAAATGAACTCGCAATATCCAGAGAGAAGTTTGCTAACAGGCTTCACAGTTTTTTGGTCCTTTTTCGAGAATTACTCTTCTTTTCTTTGTTTTCAAGAAAATCCTCCTTTGGTTCATTTTCTGGTTCTCGAAAAACCCCCAAAAGAAAATTAATTTTTTTTTGGTGGAAAATTCAACTTTTTGGTTGGAAAATAATTTTTTGATAATAATAATTGAGGTATTTCGTTGAAAATTCAAAAAACTAAAGTCCCGAATATGAAAAAATACCGAAAAAATAATTTTCGAAAATTCAAATTCTGGAATAAAAATAATATTACAAAAAAATATTTATTAATGAAATTTAAATATGCGGAAAGTATTTATTGACGAAAGTAGAAAATTACCGAAATTTCAATTTCTCATTAATATAAAATACCCGAATTTTTAAATTCCCGACAATTTTAATTCCCAAAAATTACAAATTCCCGAAAATAAAAACAAAATTCAAAAATTATTTAAAACTGTCGTACAAAATTTTTTATTCAATTTTCCCAGAATTTTTGTTTAAAATTTCTCTTCAAAATTTTCATTTAAAATTTCTCTTCGGCAAAAATATGTTGTCCCGAAAATTCGTCTCTTGTATCCGGACTTTGTATTTCCTTTTAATTGCCTTTAAAAGCATGAATTGAGCTCATCTAGCGTGTTTCACACGGTCGAAGAATGGAGATGATGGAGACAGGGTATAAAGACATACAGATTAGCGGTTTTAATGTGAGTCTTCCTCAGAGTGAGCTATAGGTTGGGGGGTGAAGCCTGACAACTCAGCTAGAACTTCTTTAGAAACTCGGAACATCTGGATCGTATCTTTTATCCTCTCTTTCTATCGACTCGTCTTTTCTCTCTCCCTTCTATTTTCACTCTCACTCTCTTTTACTTGTGCCCGGATCCCGCGGGTTCTTAGTGTAATATAAACGAACCCCCGAATCGTGTTACCGCGCTTCTATCGTCGTTCAAACAGCTCTCGAGAGCATAAGGAGATTAGTTTTACGAGGCAATAAGCTGCTCCTGATTTGATTTTCTAGAATCGCCGAGAGAGATGGCTACAGATCTTGGAAAGGAATTCAGGGATTATATACGCAAAATATACAAAATCTAGGAACTGGCATACTAAATCTGTAACTTTGGCTCTGCCAAGAAATGTGTCAATTTTATTTTTAAAAAACTATCCTATCTTAAAAAAGTGGTGTAACGAAATGTCTCGAAAATCTCGCATACATTGTTGTTGCAAACGTGATTGGCTTTTGAATGACTTGAAGTTGAAAGAAGAAAAACAAACTAATGGCGCAAAAAAATTTAACGAAAATCTTCGAAATCCTTGATTAAAATTCGTTAAGATTTCTTAAAACTCCCAAAAACCCTTGAAATCTTATAAAATATTTTAAAAGTCATAAAAATCTCTTGAAATCCGTTCACATTTGTGAAAATCTCTTAAAATTCTTAGAAACTTTTTGATATTCTTTAAAATTCTACGATAACATTTCAAATCCCTTTACGTCCCTTAAAAATCCCTTAAAATTATTAAAATCTCTTGAATTCCTTCAAAATTCCTGGAAATGTTATGATAACATTTAAAAGTCATTAAAGCTCCTTAAAATTCTCTGAAACCTTTTGAAATTTCTTAAAATTCGCAGAAACTTCTTGAAATTCTTTAAATTCTACCATAATATTTAAAGTCCTTTTATATCCTTTAAAATTCATTAAAATTATTAGAAATCTCACAAAATTCGACAAAATCTTTTAAGAATCGTAAAAATCTTTCGAATTCTCTTAAAATTCCTCGAAATTTCATGAAAACACTAGAAATCCCTTAAAATTCCTTAGCTTTAAAAAATCTGTTAAAATTTCATAAATTCCGTTAAAATTCGGCGAAATATCCTGAGATACCTTAAATTTCTACGAAATCTTTTACAAATCCTAAAAATCTTTAGAATTTCGTAAATATCACTTGAAAATTGTCAAAATCCCTTAAAATTCTTAGAAACGTCTTGAAATTCCTCTCTAAAAAAAGTAATGTAACGAAAT
>JAUESH010000020.1:19329152-19343219 GCA_032275165.1 Synergus magnus | reverse complement strand
ACTTTTGGAAATTTACTAAAAATTTTGGAAAAATTTCTTAAAATGTAGGAAATTGAACAATACTTTCTAAATCTTTTAGTAATCTCGTGAAATCTCTTAAAATTCTTTGGAATAGATACCATAAATTTGAGTGATCAGCCCGGTTTTATATAATTCCAAACAGAAATTAAAGTTAGAAATATTGTTATATGTAAGTTGAAAAGCCGTTTAAGTGAATTTATCCATAGAAATAAGATAGAATTAAAATGATTTGATTAAATTGAATGCAATGTGAAAAGAGTCTTTATTTGATTTTAATGGCAGCTGAAGAATTTTCTTTTGGCTGTAGGAAAAAGAATGCACATCAGATCTCGAGAGAGGTTTCTTTTTCAACTCAATCGTTGAGTGTAGAGTATTGGCGAGGAGGATATCTTTCGATTATCAAGACCATCCGTACCTACCGCCTTAGAAGGCCAGGTCCTATTGTCTTCTTGGCTCTTTCAATTAATGTTTTGATTGATTTTACCCCGTCGTTTATCCCATTTCAGTGTGCGCCCTCCCCTAGACGCCATCAGGAAACGAAGCACTTTCTCCAAATGGCAAAATGTTGCTTCCACCTTTGTTCCTCTCAAATGCTTTGTTTTAAACTACAAAGATATTGTGAAAGTATATATAGAAATCTCGGATAGATATATCATTAAAGAGGAAACAAGGATTTTAAATTCTAAATAAATATAGAGGCTATTTTAACAGGGTGTCTACTGTGCGGAAACTTAAGGAAATCCGGGAATTGTCCCGGAATTGAGAAAAATTCACGAAAAGCCGGGAGTGGTTCTTGATTTTATTTTTGATGCAAGAATTGCATTTCCACAGTTTAAAAAAAGTTTTCCAGATAATCAATCAAAATATTTTTATTTGACAGTTGCAACTTTTGTTTAATCTCTTGAAATCTTTTGAATTATTTTCAAATCCTTTAAAAAGAATCTTTAAAATCCTGTCAAATCCCTAGTAATTCCTTAAAATCACTTGAATTTTTAGAAATTCTGTAAAATTTCTTGAAAATCCTTAAACTGTTCTGAATTTTTTTTAAATCCCTTCAACTTCTTTAAAATCATTTAAAATCCCATCAAATCTTTAGTAACTCTTTAACATCTCTTGAAATCTCTTCGAAATCTCTTAAAATAAGACTTTATATTTATAACCGCGAAAAATTTGGGAATTGTCCGGGAATTTCGTGGGAATAAGTGAGTAGACACCCTGTTTAAGTACGGATTTTTATAAGATGTTTGTGGACGTGCCTTTACGTTAGATATATAGAGATAAATAATTTGAGCGCGCGTAACGAGCTTAGTATAGTAAGAAAGATGCGAGAGAGGAGTTGAGAGGAAAGGAAGTGTGGCACCAAATTTTAATTCCACGCCTAACAAGGGCAAGCAAAGAGAGAAGGGTGCTCCTCTTGGCCCTTCAGGACCATGGGATTCCATCCTTCAGGATCATTATATCGCCAATTAGAAGATAGCAAGCTCGCCGACGTCTAACAAGCTTCCTGGGGAGTCGAGCTTCCACGTTCTACACGATGTTGGAATGCACGTTCATGGTGAACCTTTTACTCTGTCTTATTCGCCAATTATAGTGCCACGATGCCAAATATTTGTTTCCAATTTACAGGTTCCACTTTCTGCAAGGTGAACGTACTTTAATTTCACTCCCATTACTCAAATCACAAACTCTGAAGAAAAAAAGATAAAATGACTCGCAAATGTCTCTCCTAATTTAATATATTCATCTTGATCTGACAAATAGAAAAAAGTAGACCATCCAAACTTGCTATTTATTATTAATAATTCTTGTAATAATTTCCCCTAATTAATTTTTCACAATGTTCTCTGCAGAAGCCAATCTTCATTTTTCCTGCCAGACTCTTTATTTCTTACCCCGTCACGAAAACTCGAAACACGCGTGATTTACTGGCGATCTTGACGGACCTTCCCTTAAACCCATGAGAGAAAACGAGTTCGAGTTTCTATTTCCTCGGTGTGATATTGCCTTCCCGTACCCGGAGAGCAACCCTCTTATTCCGAGAGCGCGACTGGGATCCAATTAACGATAGGCGAACCAAACTCCGAAGCGAGTAGAGCAGCCAGTTAAAAATTAGCCCCGGACGTATAAACCCCCAGACACATAAGGGCCAATGTCCAGAGTGTTTGGTCGTTTCTTAGAGAGTGAGATGGTGACATTTAAGGAGGCGAAGTGGGTTGAAGGAAAAGGGATGAAGGAGTCTCGTCTGATAACTGTAACGAAATTCAATTTAAACTTATTTTTGTTCTTACAATATCTGAAATGGTAAATCTAAATACGAGAATAAAATATAAAATTGGATCTCGGCGAGTGCCGCGAGAACTCTGGGGGTGGAATGGGGAGCACGTTATATGCTCATTGGGCGCGTGCGCCACCCCTGGAATACCGGGTGGTCATTGAAAATTGGAAAATACTCGAGGCCATAAATTAAATCGGACGGTTCTGTGATATCCAGGCACTGGTGCTCAACTTTCTATTAAAAGACAACTGCTAGAAGTAAATTAAGACCTTTGGAACCAAGTTCTAAGCTAAAATTCAATCTCTTTAGTTTACCTAAGGACAAATTTTAAACTACGACGTCACTATTTACTGACCGCACCATATATATTTTTTCTGGCTTCTTATTTCGCTAAAATTTTGGGAAATGACAGAAAATATATCAGGTCACGTCGTTCTTCTTATAATTTGTATTTAGTTTTAATACTGGAATTTTAATTAATTTAAACATTTGTAATGTACCTATTATTTTTATAGATTATGATTTCTAAAAGATTTTGTTGAATTTAAAAGGATTTCGAAGGTTGTCGTAAAATTTTAAGGGATTTCATGAGGTTTTTCTAATTTTTAAACGATTTTGCGGAATTTTTAAGGATCTCATGGAATTTCATAAGATTTCTAAGGATTTGAGAGATTTTGGATGTTAAGAAATTCCAAGGGGTTTTTAGGAATTTCTAGAGATTTTTGCGAATTTTAACTTGGATCTCAAGAGATTCATGATTTTAATGGTTTTTATGGATTTTTAAGGGATTTCAAGGGGTTTCTGGGAGTTTTAAGAAATCTTAACCAATTTCAATAAGGGATTTCGAAGGTTTTTGTGAAATTTTTTTGCGCCATTAGTTTGTTTTTCTTCTTTCAACTTCAAAAGTCATTCAAAAGTCAATCAGGTTTGCAACAGCAATGTATGCGAGATTTTCGAGACATTTCGTTACACCACTTTTTTAAGATAGGATGTCACTTTTTCGACCTCGAAATTGGTGATTTAATTTTTAAATTGTTTCACCTACAAGAGTGACATCTTTTCGTAAAACGGGAAATTGTATGAAGATATATCTGATGGTAAGAGGTTTAGCAGGCGATCTGATTTACCGAGATATCTCAAATTTGGAAAAAAAAATATGAAATCAGCAAAATGGATACGAAAAGAATATGGTATTTACAAAAAGAGAAAAGTTTTCAATAAAATGGTGCATGGCAACTTTGACAAGAAAATGAGGCTATCCAGATTTTCTTTACGACCCCAGGCCGTCTACCAAAAGAATCGACGTGAGAGCTATACTTTCGCGAAAAGCAATATTCATAAATCACCGTTATACGCTTAGAATAAGCACCCCTTGCCACCCCTTTGAAGGGGGATGCAGCGGTCAACCTACACCGGGGATGAAGGCCACGGAGCTGTAGCTAGAGCGGGACAAGGTAGTGGGAGTTTTAGATTCTATTAAGATCTCAGTAAGTCTTGTTACACGGAGAGGCCATGCCGCAAATCTCGCAATAAAACAGCCACTGGTATAACGCCGATCCGAGCCCACCCCCTTTGGCGCGTTTTCTTCCATCTTTGCGAGGGTACAGCACGTACCAGCATTAAAGGCAAGAGATCTTGAGTCCTGGATTTCTTTCGGACAATTTCGAAGATACTAAGTACTGCCCAGAGTACTAAAAGAGACAATCAATTCTGACCAGAAAATATCTCGATGGTCTTGGCTGCTCAAGTTTAAGTTACAGTTGCAAATTTTTAATTTGGAATTGCCTTCGTTGAATAAGTTTTATTTCATATTTGGGTGTTTTTTATTTAACAATTAATACTTAAAAATTATATAGTTATTGAATAAGAATCGCAGGTTTTCTGTAGAGCTCAAGAAAAAGCACAAAACTTCAAATAACCACCGAGAAAAATGTTTGGTTAACCGAACAAAAGTTTGGTTGTCCTAACTACCATTTCCCAAAGTTTCAGGGCAAAATATATTCACTTTTATGACCGTAAAGTTGGGAATTTTGAAAATCAATAAAATCGATCATGCACATATCACAAAAATAAATATTTTTTGCTAGTTTAAATTCTATAATGTCCAGATTGCACAATAATGGGCCAGTGGAGTACAATATCTGATCTGCGAATCGGGAACGGATATAATTTTTTATTCGGTCAATAAGAAGCCCCCTACGAGATTACGAAAGTGTCCTAACGGCAATATGGATTCGTCCAACGTCCGTCCCACACAAGCCATGGTCACTCAAAGCACGTGGACTGGGAGGTGGAACTCACTCGAAGGGGTGAGGGGTAGTTTAATAAAAATGTCAAATATAAAGTAGCCGGCAGGGACGGACATTTAGGAAATAAATAAATGTAAAAAAGAAAGAGGGGGTCGTTTCTGTATATCGTACAAAAGAGAATGGCACGGATATAATATTACGAGGGGGTGGGACAAACGGAAGTCCTCAGAGGCGGAAGAAGTCGACGTGCCTCCAATTCACCCGACTCTATTCAAACTGCAGTGCACTTTGCGATTTTATGGAATTTTTTCACCGCCCAGTGCTAACATTTCTTCCAAGCAGCGGACGTCCATTACTGTTTCCAACTACTTTTATACTTCTTAGTTCTCAAATCAATCGCATTCGGTCATGGGAAAAAAACAAACAGAAGCAGAAGCGGTAAAAAGAAGTTTTTGCTCTTTAGCACTTTTCTAGATAAAGTTGCTTACACAGAAAAAACTAAGTGTAATATTTACCCCGATAAATTACCCAGGCTAAATATTACCAGCAACAAAAATTACCCTCAGATAGGTAAATATTACCCTGAACATAGGGTACGGTTACCATGTCAACTTATTGTACCTTCTTTTGTTTCAATGCGGAAAAATTAAATTTTATCCACTCGAAAATTACCCGCAGCAAATTTTTCCTTATGTTTTTTCTGCGTATCTATTTACTAACAAGAAATAAATATAGGAGATTTGGTGAATTTTTAATGACGATTAGATGAAGATGATTAGATTGCAGTGATAATATTGTAGGATTTTTGGAGGTAAATAATGATTTCTCCGCGTCTCGGGGCCCGTACGTCATTATATCGCGAAGTAGAGAGGCTGCTAATTAGTCATTAGCGGAAGAAAGACACCTTCAGCGAGACGGTACACGGAGTTCCGCAGCTGCAGGACGGCAACCCCATTCGACGGCTGCATGGACGCGAACGGTAGACTTGAGCAAACAGGGTGTAGCTTCTAGCTTTGCTTCTAATTGGACCCCAGCGAAGTAAGTTCAACTAATTGAGACCAGACCTGTGACTACTAGTGGCTCGCAAGCGTGTTAAGAATTTGCAAATTTGTGAAATATGAGAAAATTACACTATCTTCAGATAGACTGACCCTCGAATCTCTCAAATGTAAATCGTACTCGAAAGCTTTTATAATCTCAACATTTCCTGCGGACTAAAATTTTAATTGAACTAGAAAATGTTTCGTTTTTGCACTCCTTTTGCTAAAAAGATTCAGAAGATTCTCAATAATTTCAAATCAAAGGATTTTAAAATGTTTTAAGGGATTTCAGAAGTATACAAAATAATTCAGAATTTTTAATTTTTGAAATATAAAAACTTGTAATTCCTTGTCTAATTTCAGGAATTTCAATAAGTTTTATGACATTTCTTGAAATCCTTGAACATTCTACAAAATCTAGTGAAATTCCTTTAAATTTCGCAAAATCTCTTGATATTCTCTAAAATTACTTAAAATTCCTTGAAATCCTATGCAATTTCGTAAAATCAATAGAATCCCTTAAAAGTCTTTAAAATTACTTAATATCTTAAAAATATCGTAAAATCCCTTAAAATTCGGGATGAAATTAGGGATGGGCGATCATGATTTGATTCTTTGAAGACGATCTTTTCAATTGATTCTTTCCTTTTCGATTCTTTTAAAAATCGATGATTTTGAAATCTCTTGAAAATTTCAAGAAAACCTTCAATATCACTTAAAATTCGTTGAAATCCCTAAAAATTTGTGAAAATCCCTTAAAATTATTAGAAATTTCATAAGATTCCTCAAAATCTTTTAAAAATCATAAAAATCTCTTGAGGTCTTTTAAAATTCGTCTAAACACGAAAATATTTGAAATTACTTAAAACTCCTAGAAACCCTTTGAAATCTATTAGAATTTCACAAAAACCTTCGAAATCGTTTAAAATGCGTTGAAATCTTTTTAAATTCTTCAAAATTTCAAAAAAATTTTAATTTCTTAGAATTCTTAAAAATCTCTTAAAATTACCTTAAAATTCTACGAAATCTTTTAATAATCCTAAAAATCTTTTGAATTTCGTAAAAATTATTTAAAAATCGTCAAAATTTCTCAAAATTCCTAGAAACCTCTTGAAATTCCTCTCTAAAAAAGTGATGTAACGAGATGTCTCTAAAATCTCGCATACATTATTCTTTCAAACCTGTTCTCTAAATTTTAAATCGATTCTTGATAGATCGACTCTAAACGTCAATCTTTTAAGTAATCGAGAATCGATTCTTTTTACAGAATCGCTCATCCCTACCCAAATTTCTTTCAAGAAATTTCAAGGAATCCTTAAATATAGAGATAGGAAAAATGGGTTGGTAAAGGAGTAAGAAAAGAGGGTGGGAAAAGACTGTTCGAAAAAGCATGCAGGAAAAGCAGGTGATGGGAAAAGAAGTTCGAAAAATCAATGGCTAAGTTATAATGAACCAGAAATCGATAATTCCGATCCTGTCTTGCAGATCGTTTTTATCTCGTGAGCTAAGAGCTTCTTTATAATATAGGAAGAACAACACCGATAACGATAAAAGCAAGAGACAGGGCTAACTGCGGTCACAGCAGGGATGGTTTCTGGGGGCGAATAGGTCGGTGGTATTCTTTAGAGGGGAGAAGAGTGCAGGAAGGGGTGGTAGAGCAAGGTGGGGTACCGGAGCTTAATTAATTAGTCGGATACTTTGAGTAACAATCCATTATTGCATACAAACATCCCCTCGGCCCCGGAGCCAAGCTGCAGCTTTATGTTGCTAATTGGCCTTCTCAGAGTTGGGAGACCCGCGTGAGTTATAAACGTCCTTTCCCCCAACCCCTTTTTCAGAGCCCCCACCCCACCACACTTACCCCTAGGCTTCTCCTTCGCCTCCTTCGCGTGTTCCGTGTTTTAGCCTATGTTCACGGAAACTTATACGAATGAAAAACACGAATACATTGCAGCCGGATAACGCTAATAATGCAAGCGAAAATACGTCACGAAGTGGGCAAAAGAGCGCTCAAAAAAATAGAATTGCCAACTCTTATGTGACTCGAGACATGTATTTTTTTCACGTAGTATCCGGTTCATTAATTGTAGAGCAAATTAAAGAAAGGAGAAAAAAACTTGGGTTTTCAGGCTCAATTCTTCTTTGATAAGAGTTTCTTTTTAGTTAGTAGGGATTAACAAATCCTAAATCAATTCCTTACAAATATTTTCTACTTTCGAGACGTTTTCTTAGTACCGCATTGCGTAAAGAAATAATAATTTACTGTTATGAGTCTTTTTAGAAATAGAGGAAAGTTATTTTGAAAAGACACGGAACAGCAGAAAATAAAAACTGGTACACCGCATTATGAGATACTGTTAATAGGCATTTAGCGACTGCTCATTATAAACTACTGTATTGTAATTAATCTGACGATATAAGGCTTCAAGATAGCAGAACTCATTGACCAGTAGACTTACCATGACCGCACGCGCTTTACCATGTGGCGATGAGTCTTAATCAAAAGTACACTCCCGAGTTTAGACAAATATTTATGTATGAATCCAATCAGCTCAATTATTTTTTATTGAAAAAAACTAAAAGTTGCTATTGTCCCTATTATACCTAATTATGCAAAGAAATATGAATTTATGAATGAACAGTTTATGATTGCGTAAAATTATCTTCTCGTTTAATTTCTTCAGAGATTAAATCAGAGGTGGATAAAAAAACTATGACCCATCCTAATGAGGAAATAATCTCCATTGCTGACAATTAAGTAGTTAGATATATTATCCAAACTGTAAACAACTTCTATAAATTAACGCAATCTCTTACCACATAAGCTTCAATCCACAAGAATTTTGAAAAAAAAAATACAAAAAGTAATTAACATTTCGATTAAAGATGATTAACAAATGTTGACTAATGTGTGCTACATTTTTAATTACAGAAAGTTAATTATGATGTTACCAATATAGTACGTCATATCGCATATCAATGCGTCGCATACTGACGTCAATGAATTTAATAATCCATTTCAATGTAAATCTGGTATCAAATAATAAAACGCATTCTATTATTTTATGTAATTAAAGAACAATAATTAGCTATTTGTGCGCTTTTTGATTCCTTTCATCCTTGAAACCTTTGATGATTGTAATAATTATGAAAATCACGGGAATATAAATGAAACTTTTTGGCGCTATTAGTTTGTTTTCTTCTTTCAACTTCAAGTCATTCAAAAGCCAATCAGGTTTGCAACAACAATGTATGCGAGATATTTCGTTACACCACTTTTTTAAGATAGGATATACATATATAGGTCATTGTCACCTAATTTAAGTTTTTAAATCGAAATAAATTGAATTTTTTAAGTATTTCAAGGAATTTTATGTTTGCCAAAAATTTCATCGTCGGTAGGGATGCGTGTAAAAAAGCTGAGCTCTAGCTATGGTCGCAATTAATTCGTCTGTTAATTAACATCGCTGAAAGCTCTACAGAAACGTATCCTCTGAATCCGTCTCCGCTCTTCTTTCATTTGGATCGCAAATAAGTGCAGAATAAGTGAAATTTCTGTGGAAGTTTTGCCTTCCTGCGAGAATGGACGATGAGTCCAATTAGCGCGGCTAATTATTGTCCGTTTCTAGATACTTACATCCTGTAGACGCTCGCACACTTATACGCCCTAACATGTGGATTCCCTCATGTTCATCGACGCATACACACACTTTAAAATGTGTACACCCTGTTAGAGATAAAACGTTCTGTAAACTAATTAAGCGTCGAGTTTTCAGTTTGATTTCAAGGCGAAATACCGAGAGATAGGCTTAAATTAAAATTCGTTCTCTCGAAAAGACTGCGATAAAGTTTAAATTAAGCGCAGGATATCGGGGTAGTAATTTATTCACCCACTATGAATCATTAATTACAACATACTGCTTCGCTTCTGTAACTTAATAATATGAAGTTTCCAAATCGAAAATTCTTACATCCCTGTCATCATTAAAAAGTAAAGCTCTTGTCATATTTACGCGATGTGTTTCAACTCTTATTCCACACGAAAAGATTTTTTGTCTCCCGAGCAAAAAATCTTGAGGAATAATTGGATTGGCACCGAAAAAATCGCGACGGATAATTGGATGTGTTAAAATAACATAGGACTTGTTTTCGTTTAAAATTATCTTTGCTTTTTTGAGAATTTCAGATTCGATTTTAATAAGTCTTGTTTGAATAGCTGGAAAATTTGATGGGTGCTATTAATTATTAAAATTATTATTCAAATCTTTTGTAAATATTTGTATGGAAAATTACTAAGGTAAATTTCTTTGGGAAGAAATAAAATTTGAAAGAGCATGAGGAAAATGGTAGACATAGTTGGTTTGCTTGCCAACTGGAAAACAATTCCTGAGGATTTCGTAAATTTCTCTCCATTCATCTCTAGATGTGCCTTTGTTCGCATAAAGTGTATCTTCTTCTATGTTTGAGACTATCTTTCTGTTGCCTTCGACTTTTTTCTTAGCTCGTTCCACCAGTTTCTCTCGTTTGTGTCTTCCTTAACGTATCTTGGACGATTCCATTTGATTTAGTGTTTAAGTTTCTAATTTTTATCGAAGCCGGAAGCTACCCGTCGAGATTTAACGAGGAATTACGAGATTCTTTCCTGGAACCGACGTAACCGACTACTGAGGTTTGTCATGCTCGGTTATAAATTAATCAATTCCTATAAAAACAGACGCAGTTAAAAAAGTAAAAAAAAAAACTAAAAGAAAAATAGTCGTCAAAATATTTCTGCATACAATTTCGTAATAATTTAAATTGTTTTTTTTTTCTTGTTTCAGAAGGCGAAATAGTTCAGATCACGATGACTATGGATGTGAGTAAGTCGGAGACTAACAAAAATGGCTCCACTCAGCACGAGTGCGCTGGCTGTGGAAAGACAATCACAGAAAGGTAAGCTATTTTTCTACCTAATGAATAAAAGATCCACACAATTATATTTTAAAATTTAATTTGCTAAAAACATTTGTATCCATAATTTATTCCGAATGGGTTGCTCTAGTCGTGATGAGAAGATGTAAATTGAAATAGGAGTGGTGCTTCCTATTTCAGAACTTGGAAAGTCTTTTAAACTTTAAGCAGAGCTCAATTCTATCTTAAAAAAAGTGGTGTAACGAAATGTCTCGAAAATCTCGCATACATTGTCGTTGCGAACCTGATTGGCTTTTGAATGACTTGAAGTTTTAAGAAGGAAAACAAAATAATAGCGCGCGTTTTGGCTTGCTCTTGTCCCTTAAAATTTCACGAAAACTTTCGAAATTCCTTAAAATTCGTTAATACGTCTTAAAAACCTTTTGAAATCCCTTAATAAAATTCCCTGACAAATTTTAAAATCCTTTAAATCCCATAAAATATTTTAAAACTCATAAAAATCTCTTGAAATCCATTCAAATTTGTGAAAATCCCTTAAAATTCTCTGTAACCTTTTTAAATCCCTTAAAATTCGTGAGAACCTCTTAAAATTCTGAGAAACTTTTGAATTTCGTAAAACCTGCTCTCTAAATTTGAAACAGTGAAATTCCGCTGATTTAGATTAAGATAGTGATTGACTTTTGAATGACTTGAAGTTGTAAGAAGTAAAACAAATAATCGTGCGCGTAGCGCGCGTGTTCGTTTGCTAGTTTATATAAAAATTAGAGAAACAGAGTATCTCCAATTAACAAATGTTTTTTTTCTTCTTTCAGGTATCTTTTGAAAGCCCTGGACGTTTATTGGCACGAAGACTGTCTAAAATGTGGTTGTTGCGATTGTCGGTTAGGGGAAGTGGGTTCCACTTTGTATACCAAAGCAAATTTAATTCTTTGCAAGAGAGACTATCTGAGGCTGTTTGGAAGCACAGGGCATTGTTCAGCCTGTAATAAACCGATACCAGCTTTCGAAATGGTGATGAGAGCCAGGACGAATGTTTACCACTTGGAGTGTTTCGCCTGTCAACAGTGCTACCAACGGTGAGTCTTGACATATTTTTCATGAAGATGGTTTTCAGTACTGTGCCAAAAAACAGTCTATTTATTGTTATTTCATTTTCAATTATTTTATTTCAGTATTTGAGCATGTGGGTTAATGTTGTGAAAGCTGTAGAGATACATATTGGATAAATTTTCTCTGCTCTGAGAATACGTCTCACCTCAATCTCTTTTATGAATCGCGCGACTAGGTACGATCTCGATTGAAAAGTCTGTCTAGCGTCGTCAATCTTGTTGAGAAATACCCCCGACACGAAATACTCCGTAGGTGCATTGGCGTGCCGATGCAAGGTGTAGACACCCCTTCCCATATAGCAAGCTAAAGCCCCATATTCCATTTTCTCATACGCTGGAGTCTCACACGGACCGGAAGTCGTGTACGTGGAAACCAGTCGCGAGACACAGTCCACTCCAGGGGTTGCTTTACCGGCCAGCTGGGAAATCACCCTCTACTTCACTCCCTCCTAGTCTTCCTAGCGACCCCCTTCAGCCCCTGGCATCCTTCCTATCCATCCACCCACTTTTCTCCCGCAGATGGCCAGTTATATAATTATCTAGATACTGCTGACATTTTTGTATCAAATTGCTCGCTTCAGGCAAGATTGGCTTCCGTTGAAGGAAAACCTCCCTTACCCCGTCCACCTCCATCAACCCCCACTAACCCATCTTTTATGATTCACTCTCGATGTGCTGAATATCTTTCGATTCGGTTAGAATCGCTGAACGCAATTTTTGCAGCTTCAATTTTTAGCGTCATGCTGGGGAAGAATGGTTCGAACCGGAAAAAAGGCAGAAACGATAGACAATTTGTTCCTTAGATTTAGTAGTCCTCCTTATTAACTAAAAGAGTAAAAAACTATTCATTAAGAGCAAATTTCAACCTGACATGATCCTTCAGATCGAAATCGACAGGTTGTAAGAACCGAAATGAAAAAAGCTGACGTCTGTCCTCCAGTTCCATTGGTGCAGGATGTAACTAAACGAAAAGAATTACAGGAAGGGGTTGGTTACAGACACAGGGTTGAAGGGTGGGAAGGAAAGAGGATTGGGACAGCCATGAGGTATTGTCGAAGATAGACAATACCAGACGATAAAAACGTAAAATTGATGCTCTTTTGTTCGCTTTGTTTGAGGAGCTGTACAACGTTTGTTGCACGCCTGGACGAGCCATTACTATTGGCTTGAAACTACACCCTGCTTCTGGTTCACTTCCCCTCCCCCTCACCCCCTCTGACCAACCGTTCATCCCACAATGTCGTCGCCACCCTCTCGACTCTCATCCCTGTGAGCCAATAAGCTAGCATTGTTGTACTTTACCAGCTTTATAGTTTTGGTATTTTACGTTTTCATCCGCCTCACTTCCATTTTTTTTCTGAATCTCTTCTTTATAATACGCACTCGAAGTGTGTGTCGAGAAATAGATGTGTCAAAAGATCGGAGATTCGATTTCTGGTCGAATTTTTTATTGATATTCGAAGTGTTTCAATTTTAATGCAATGTAAATTTGCTCATTCTTGAGTTACAAGAGGTTTGTTATTGGGATTGTTGATTCTGGTGTTAGTATATTTCCGATAAGGAGAGATCAAGAACAATTTATTGTAAATCTGGAGTATGGGAAGGGGTGTTGCAATAATAGAAGTCACCCTCTTCTCCAATACTATTTTCGATTTGCGGTGCTTTACTTTACGCATGTTAGGAGGAAAAGACAACGTTATGAAGTCTCGATTTTTCTGAGCTTCGACATTTCGATGTGTGAGTTTCGACTCGTGAAGACGCAGAAAGAACGGAGGGTGCGAGGGAAATCCCCGGTGCTGCTTACGAGCGCGATACGTGTCACGTATAAAATTGTTATGTATATTACCAGAGGGGCGGACTCACTCCATCTTCGGCAACCAGAAATATAGTATTCGCGTTTCAGCGATTTCTTACCACGGAAAATCCACATATTTTTGAGACTCCCCCGTTTCAAAAATTTAAAAAGTTATACTTCTACATCCCACCGCTGTCACCACCCCTTTATTCTTCCTGTAGATACTCTCTAGAAATTTTAAATATTTTTCTTTACTCTCTGGAGGAGGTTTATAATACTAAAGTTTGCAACGTTTGATAAACTCCAATTCCACCCCTAAGACTAGAAAAATTCACTAAAAATACCCTAACTTGGAGATTTGAAATTTTATTTCTCAGAACGATTTCATTTGACAACTAAAAATTGTCAAAAAAGATACAACTACCTAACGCATGTGTATCACACCCTAATTCCACCCCGAAGTCTTAAGTGTGAAATTGGGTGTAATCCGCATGCTTTAGGAGGTTGTAACTTTTTTGACAAATTATTATTTAACATAATTTTTATTATTCATAATTTTGATTTTTCATAATTTTTAATTTACCTAATCCCTGTTTGTCATAATCTGCATGCAACATAAATTCCAATCTTCATAATCGGACATCCGGTCAAATTTCAAGTCGTTGTT
>JAUESH010000020.1:19304716-19315399 GCA_032275165.1 Synergus magnus | reverse complement strand
TGACATCAAATGGAACCATTTAGCGCAATAAAATTTTAGGTCTCGTGCTTTTTACAAAAAAATAATTTTTCCTTGTCGTAAAAGTTAAAAACTTCAGTTGGTTTCAATATTAATATCTCTCGAATTTGTTTTAAGAATATCTATATGTATATAAAGAATCGAATCTTTTAAGACACGTATTTAGTAAAAATTGCTTTTTAAATTGGTTCACCATTACGTGGAAATCCCGCCAATAATCAAAGACCAGTAGAAAATCCGGGAGTAGTCAGACAAGTCCTTTCGAGTAGAAACTCACGTCGATGGTCCGGGATCATCCCTTACAACGTCGAAGATGTACAAGACTTGTTGGTATTTCCAAGGATTACCATTACCTGGATGTTACTTTAGTATTATCGTAGCACCGGAATGTTCTCAAGACTCCATTATCGTGTTCAACCTGGATCGACTGCAGATAATGCGATGCAGCAAAAGTCGTCGAGGGCAGAACTCAAGGGGTAGTTTTTACCTCGTAACGCGTTCTCTCGGGGATACTGAGCCATTATACGTCGAGCATTATCCTTTTTGTCCTATCTGCGCCTAATTTGCCGCGAGTACTCGCAAACGATCTTTCTAGAGAGACTGCGGTGAAAGTTTTTGGAATGCATTTTCATCTCTTTTTGCCCTTCCTCTCTCTTGATTTCAAAGTGGTAAGAAACCTTTTGAAATGAAGATTTAATCAATTGAAACGTCAGGAGGAAAGCGGTATTTTTAATTTGAGATTTAATCATTAATAAACTGGAACTAAAAGTCAATTTTTATCTGATTCCAGGTTTTGTGTCGGCGACAAGTTCTACTTGTGTGAGAATAAAATTCTCTGCGAGTACGACTATGGGGAGAGACTGGTGTTTGCTAATATGGCTTTACATCCTCCCTCTTCTTTGGAACATATCAAGAGGCAACTTCCTCCAACGCCAACGCCACCTGGTCAAAATTTTCACCCTGGTCACAATGCCCTTCAGCATCAGAATCAGCAGCAACAAGTTCTGAGTCAACAAATGGGTCAACACAATCACATGCCCAATGTAAGTAGAAAAAAGATGAATCGCAAGTGTAATAATTTATTTTAATAAGCAAGGAAAGTAAAGAAAAACGTTTTTTATATTTTTCAGGGTCAAATATCGGGCGGAACTCCGACAGTGAATGGCACAGCGATTGGGGTGGGACCCAGAGGACCAGGAGATATGAACAATAATGGACTTTCGGGACCAGGAATGGGCTCAGTGAAACCTCCCCCGATGTCGATGCCGGCCCCAACGAGCTGAGACGAGGCCCAGCCGCCACTGAAGAAGCTCAGATGCCTCGACGGCTACTAAAGGTGCGGTTTGCACCCAAATCGGAGGAACCTCGAACTCAGGAGGGTTTCAAAAGTGGAAGAATCCTCTGATCTCAGAAGGCGCCCAGCTACAAAGGCTGATCGATAAATTTAATAAATTTTATCGATTTTAGATCAAGATTCGTAAAAGTTGATTGGTGTAATAAAGTTGAATCGCATCGACCTACTTTGGTTGATAATCACTGTGATTGGACTTTATGTTACTCAGACTTGTAATCCAAATCAGCGAAGAAGTACGTTTCTCTACGAAAAAGAATCGTGTAAGATATTTCTATTAATAAAAATGTGTACATGTTGGATAATTGAAGTGTGAGAAGGAAGACATGAGAGTTGTAAATATATGATGTACTAGACGCTATTGTAAGTGAGAGACCACGAGTATATGGAGATGACTTTATTACTCCTATGTTCGTAGTTGATTGTTTTTTGTTACCTCAAGAATCGTGCGACAAATTGTGCCATGTATTATATTTTTAAAAAGATTCTTAATCTGAGCAAAGTTTGTTTAAAAATCTTTGTCGAAAGTTGAAAGGATTTAAAACTTATTTTCGTTATCGAAAAAGGGGCAGCAGCCTGATGAGAAATTTGGAATTTATTATTAAAGTGAGTAAATGAAGACCCAGATTGACAAAAAGGGCAAACTGGGTTCCATACAGCTGAAACCAAAGATTATAATCTAAGATTATTTACCCCTCGATTTATTTGTTTAGGCCTTGTTGTGTAATTTTGTAAAATAGGAACCCTCTTTCAGACACAGATCTGCGAAATAATTTTACTTTGAAATAACGAAATTATACCTCGAGGGGCTTAGTCATAGCTTTATGAAAAAGCCAAAAAGAGAGCTATAGATACCAAAAGATCTTACTATACATTATATGAAAAACATAAACCAATTCACACGTATGAAAAGAAAAAACTTTGTATTCTAAGAGGAAAGTGTTTTGTCGATATCAAGAAAATTAGACTCAAACGCTTGTTCATTTTTGCGGCTGTGAGAGAAAACGATTCTGCCATCTAGCGGTCAGATACTGAAACCAGGGATACTATTTCAATATCCCTCAGTAACTAAAAGACTATCGTGACAATCTGACTTTTTATAACAATTTTCTTGAAATTAACGAAGCATTTTTCTCTTTTTCATGATTCTGAAACAAAAATATTGGACGATTGTATATTACTGCTCTGTATGATTAAGTACAAAAATAACAGACATTGTATAAAGGGTTTTTCTTCAAAATTGCGTTAGGGAACGCACTCTTTTTTTTTTTTTTTTTTTCATCTGTATATACTATCATTATTAGCGCACTAATAATATATTACGAGAGATAGAGTTCCATTATTACAGAGGAAATGCAAAGAAATACAGAATCATTCTTATTAATACCTGAAGGCATCTATCTTTCTTTATTTCACTTCCATCATCCCTCAACGACGTCATTTCCAGTCGAATCGGATTTCAGTACGTCGATACGTCCAATAACGTCCGATGTATCGAAATCGAAGAAGTAAAGCCGTTGCTCGTCGAAGTTCGCCGATTAGGCTGCCGCATATTGGGAAACGGGCAAAGGGGGAAGAGTTCTATTTCCCTAATGTCTTCCAGCCCACGGAGTCAGATGTTATTATATTCGGTGAAGACTTTATAATGGGACGTTGAAACTCCTTAAAAGTCGCAGGCATGCTCCAGCCATGGAATCCACTTCGTATCATGGGGTGCTCAAAATTTATAGAGCTTTCCTCGATAGAGAGGAGTTTTACCATTCCTCTCTACCCGGACCCTCTTCTCAAGTAAGTATTTTCATTTATAATTTTCTAATTCTCTTTCTGAATTTCAAATTGCTGAAATCTTTTACTTTTATTTATCTTTGGTAAAAGATACGACGCCCAGAAAAATTAATAAGAAACCACAATACGAATTTTCAACCCCTCAGGACCTAGCGATTAAAGTACCCCTACTGGAATTGCGTCACCAATGACTTTCGATCTGATCCCATTTTTTGAAGTGTACACTTCATAACGAGAAGACGACTCAAACGAAATAGAGAAAGAGAGAGAGAAATCAGAGCAACGCTATTTTCCAAGGGAAACACCGGCAAAGATTAATTGGAATTTTCCCGGAGATCCTCGACCCCGTAGCGAGCTTTTTGCCGAACATAATGCATAGCGAAGGATGACACCCTTATCTCGGGATCTTTAATTCCGACCGCGGGGTTCCGTGAGGGGTTGCTCGGGACCAAGCCGCGTCGTCATTTGTCCGTTGCATCCAGCGGAGGGGGTGCGTAGCTCTTATACGGACATCGTCGACAAGGGCAGGAGGGAGGGGGGGGGGTGAGAGACGAGAAAGGGAGGATGGGCTGGAAATTGCCTTCGCTGATTTCATTTCGTGGTAGATTATTTTAAGGGGACCATGGCTTTTTCCCCGTATGATTAATGCGATTTTTGAGAGGGTGCCCCGACGATATACCCGCGAGGCGGATAGCGAATCCAATTTAATTTCTGCGTGCCGCATCGTCCGATAGACACTAACTAACGCGGACGACTCTTTGCGGCCTTCCCACTAACGGAAGTTCATTTTCTACTCCCAAAACAATGCCCATTTCTCCTCCCAACAAATTCAATCATTTGCGGCTTTTAACGCGACTTGGAAACAATTTTTGTCTCCTCAACAGTGGGAAGAAGAGCCATTTCAACTGGTAAATTTAAACTAACACACGCGCGATTATTTTGTTCTCTTTTTTATAACTTCAAGTCATTCAAAAGCCAATTAGGTTTGCAAGAAAAAGACTGGGTTACTTCCGAAAACCTGAACCCTCCGGTTTTATTTAAACTCCGTATACTTATGTAGTTTGACTACATAAGTATACAAATCATGGTAAAGGGAAATCATTGTGAAGGGAAATCATGGTAAAGGGAAATTTATGAAAATCGATGTATCACTGATTTTCTCGAAAACTATCACTCGTAGAAGAAAATGCTTGCAACAAAAAATGTGTATTTCGATGAGATCTACAACTTTCGTTTAAAACATTCTTTTAAATTTTGCACATTGACTGAGATAAACGCAAAAAATAATTTTTTTTTAGTTTTTTCATGGTTTCACCATGAAAATCAACTAGTCGACAATTTTCAATATCATATTCATTATCAGCGCATCAAAATACATAAGTATGCGGAGTTTAAATAAAACCACAGGGTTCAGGTTTTCGGAAGTTTATCCGAAAATATACATACATTATTGCCTTGCCGTAAAGTGATTTCCCATTTTAGAAATAAATTTAACAATTAATCCTTTGAAGTGGTAAAAGAATTTCATGGTCAGACATGCGTTATATTTTTATTTAAACTCCCAACTGCTTTTCATGAAAGTGGACTTTTCATTTTATGACCTATGTGTATTCGACACAGAATATCAGTGATGGCAGATAACTAAAGTGCTAGGGGTTTTTCAAGGAAGGATTCCTTTCAAAGGGACGAAGTAACTTCTCGAGGCAGCAGGGTGTACAACGTTATGACCCGGACATCCTCTGTGAGTTGGAGTAAGATTCGTTGCTCTGCTCATATTTCAAATTTTATCGTTCGAAAACGCGAAGGAGACCTTAACGCTGGTATGGTATTTAGTCATCGGTAAAGTTCCATTTTACTCTTCAGAAAGAAAGGCAATCATTCATACTTGAAGGAAAAATTTTTACTACAGAAAGAGTACTTTCCCAACATCACCTGTGTGATAAATTTTTATTCGAAATTTTATAAAATGGGAAAGATACTTGGATTTGTAAAAGAGCTCTGAAAGTTGGAGCTTTTCAAATTAAGATCAAATATCGATTTTCTTTTTTTTTTGACAAGGTTTGTCACTGAAATGAAAATCAATAGACATTTAATTATTTAGAATGATTAAAATTTTACTTGCCTTGGAGCCATAATTTAGTTATAGAAAAATGTCATCAGAAGAGATTAATTTGCATTCATCAAATAATTTAATATCGGTCCAAAAAAGGAAATCGAGATCCGACGATTTGTTTACAGAATACCAATATTATGGGTTAGGTTTTATTTTCGTATGTATAAATTTGATTTATTTCACAAAACTTTGACCATTTTTAATATTCTTATTTATATTTCAATTATTGTCTCTCTATTTGAATTATATCATTTTGAATTATACTTTTAGTTCTGCTTTAAGAAAATTAGTTCCGACATTGACAAATACGGTTCAGCAAAGGAGAGTTATTCCTTGGGTGAATAAATTTTTCGGACCTCAATATCATGTGGAACTTCTAAGAGATAAAAGAAACAGGTTTCTAGATTTAGGATATTGCCTATAATAAAAACATCATATTTAATTATCTTTTGATTTCTAGATATTTAGCATCTCTCGTAATAAATATCATCAATGACGAATTAACTGGAATTTTCGAAAAAGATCCACCTGCTGGCACTACTAAAGATCTGAAAAAAATAAAAGTTATTCAGGCTCCAAGTGCTGAGTGGGAAATGGACACAACCTGGTCCGAATATGTTGATTGTCTCGAAAAAGAATATAAGGAGGTAATTTTTTTAGTCACATAAAAAAAAACAAATTCAAATTTTTATTATTGTTTCAGATTTCTTGCAGTTATCACAATTCACGTGAGTCCTGTAAACGAGATTCGTTTGATACCGACACACAATTTGATGTTGTAAGCAAAAATTTGTAAGACAAGAACTCTATTAGTCTTTTTTAAAATAATATATATTAAAATATATATAGAAAATAGTTATTTAAATAGTCGCATCATTACTTAACTTGAGTTTTGTAATTTCAGGAATTTCATTTTTTACTCTATCAAATTAGACCTTACGCAGCTCTGTTACCAAATTCAGAATCAAGAACTAAAATTGCTGCTTGGATGCAAACATTGTGTCGTATAAGTAAGGAAAAATGCGGGAAAATGAAATTTCTCAGAAATGAATATGCCTACGCTCTTTTGGGGTAAGAAGTCTGTTGAAAAATTTTTGATATCTAATTAAGTATCTTGTAATAGAGATGATTTCAAAAATTTATATATTCAAAAACTATTTGTTCTACATTGTTGAATAAAATTCACAAGTAATCTTATTTTTTTGAAGCTACGTTCACGATCTACGGATAGCAGGTCCATTTCAAGATTACCCACCATTTGATAACTTGAAACCATTAAAAGAAGCCGCAGAGTGAGTTCAAATTTAAATGAAATGAATTTACGAAAAAAACAACCAATTTTTAATTTTTTATGCGCTCATTATAAAATTTGTAAAATGTTCAATATTTTAGACAAGCTGCAAAACGACATCCACTGACTTCACCTTTTTGTGAAGAAGCCGAATCGTTTATGTGTGATCAACCAACACCCGAAGAGGGAGCATTTTGTTATATTGCCATCACCGGAGAATTCGCCCAATCGGATAATTTCCCCTCATAGTTATTTATTTCCGAATGGTACAGAATGAAATGCAATTTCTCATTTTTATAATTTAATTTTGGATGCTTTATAATAAGATCCTTTAATACTAAACATATTTTTCTTAAAAAAAGCTGGGCAATTTTTTCTATCTTTTTTATAAGAGAGTGCCAGGGTGCCTTGAAAACTACCCTTAAAACCAAAAATGTCAATTTTTCATAAAATCGACCTTCTGAGCGCTTTATTCTCATTTTCTTTTTAATAAAAATTATTTCTATCAGTCTAGCGGAATATTTATCAACATTGACTACTTAATTTTTAATTATTTAAACAAATTTCATTTGTTTAAATAATTTTTTTTTCGAAAATTCGTAAAATTTTCCTAAACCCTGAAAAATTATTCCAAAAAATCCAAAAAGTGATTTTTCCCCATGCACTTTACATGGGAAACTTCAAGTCAAAATAGGTACGTGTTAAAATCAAAATTAAAAAAAAAAAAGACATTTCTTTTTTCGGATTTCGAATCAAATTGGGGGGATTGAGACTCTCTAGCATCAAAAAAATTTTTTCCATGCATTTTTGAGCCACCCTAGTGGCCAGATATCAGGGAAAAGTCAGGGAAATGGCAGGGAAATTGAAAAATTGAATCTTGTGACCACCTTGCAGTTTAATATTTCGATACAGATTTCGAAGATTGTACACTCGAAATATAAAGCTCAGTTTGATACTTGGGTGAGTATACAATATACATAGGCACGAAGTCGAGGGTAGATTTTTCCGCGCCTTGATATGATTAATACTCGCGACCTGGAAAGGGGGTAGGGGTGGTTAAGAGAAGAAGGGGTGGCAAGGGATGGACCGAGGGGTTTGGACGGCGTATAGCAAATCCCCGTCAACCGCATTCAATTACGATGTTATCACGAATACAGATGACGGTTATTTCCTTCGGTACACCCTATATATATAACACCGTTGCTTCGTGCAAAGTTAAGGCTATAATGGCGGCCGGCCGTCCGCGTGATTGTTTTAGGATGTATGAGACGATCTCGGATAAAGGCGCGCCAATTTTTCGCATATACCCCTTGCGGAAAATACAACAAGGGCGAGCTTCAAGAGTTCCAACATTTTTTCCATAAATAGCCTTTCCGTTGAACAACTTGGGTAGAAATTGCCCCAATTCAGGGTCGCGACTTGACTGAGAAAGACTGGGAAATGACCGGGAATATAATTAGAATCATCACAGGTCATCATCACCTTTGACCTTTTTTCACCTATCTTAAATTTGTTCACTTATTTCACCTGCGCCCTAATTTAGGCATTAATATTCTAGCTGAAGCCCTAAAATCAGTGGGACAAACAGTTCGAACTCAACTTGGGCCCAGTAAAATTTCTACACGGGGGTCTTCCATAAACCACGTGGCTTCTTTAGGAAGGGGGAGGGGTTCGACGAAAGGCCACGTTGGTCTACATGGGGTAGGGGGGCTTCGAGTCCGAGCCACGTGGTTTTACACTTAGGTGTTAAAATAAAATAAAACACATCAGTAATTCAGTGTCGCCATTTGTTGACTCAGGTTTTTCTTCAAAAAATTAATAAACTTTATAATTTTTTGTTTTATTTACATTTTACAAAAAATTCAAAAAACCGGGGGTCCGGCGAGAATGCCACGGTGGATCACATGGGGGTTGGGGGGTGTCAAAAAGTGGGCAAAATTTGGGACACGTGGTTTATGGAACCCCCCCCCGGGAAATATTAATCTAATTGTACTTATCAGAACCCGTTTAGACTTAGGAATATTTTATAACTGTAGAATAGTAATCAACTGCTATAATAATAATCGGAAAAGTTGTCCCAGCATCGTGAATCTCGGGGCTCTAATACGAAATGCGCTGATGGGAAATACTTGTTTCGCGGCGACTGCCACGAAAGTTGATTGGCGCACCGTCGTCCACGTTTCATCGAGGTCCGTGTTCAATTAATGGGCTTCCAACGTCTCTGCGAATTATTTACTGGGTTTAAGTTTTTCTCGATCTGGGACGACTGACTGAGCCATTACAATTGTTACTAATAAGTCATTTATAAATAAAACAATCTGCAGCGAAACATTTATTTATTTCAAATGAAAAGCACATTCAAAGAATAATTTTAAAATAAAAGTCATTCAAGATTCGACAAGTTTATCCTATTTTAAAAAAGTGATGTTACCATATATCGAACATATTGTTGTCTTCAGATTATTTTCGTTGTCAAAACGATTGCTCTCACGGCATTTCAATAAATTTTATGAAATTTATTGTGATTTTCAGAAATTTAAAGGGATTTTACTAGTTATTGGGTTTTATAGAATCTTAAGAAATTTAAAGGGTTTTGACGAAGTTTAATTAAATTTTCAGAAATGTTGAAGTATTTAATGAAATTGTCATGCAATTTTAAATAACTTTAAGGAATATCAAGTGATTTTAAGAAATTTAAAGGAGGTTCACCAGATTTTAATGGATATTAAAATGATTTTAAGGAATTTTATAAAACTTATAGAGATTCCTGAAATTAGACAAGAAATTACAAGTTTCTATATTTCAAAAATTATAATTACTCAATTATTTTGTATACTTTTGAAATCCCTTAAAACATTTTATAATCCTTTCATATGAAATTTTCTTGAATCCTCTGAATCTTTTTAGCAAAAGTTGTACAAAAACAAGAAATTAATCGCGCGCGGATCATAATTGCTAGTTGTTTAAATTTCAAGAGATTTTAAAGGATTTAAAAATATATTTTAAAGAATTTCAAGGGTTAGAAAATTTCAAGTTTTGAAAAGGTTTCTGGAAAAACCTCAGAGTTTATAGCATAATTTTCTTTTTCGAATTCAATCCAATAACTCGATCGTATGGGTTTAATGCGTCGCGTTGACCTGCGGCTAGAGAAAACGATGCGATCACCATCGGTGCATTTATCGTTTCAGAGTTGCATCAATGCTGGAAAATTCTCCCGCCGGCGGAACTCGGGCAGAAAAAGACTGGAACGCCGATATAACGGTGAGATAACGGTAATATCTCGCTACGTGAATTATAAGCACTCTGTCCGATCGAATGGAAGAGAGGCAGAACTGTCAAGCACAAATGTTTCGCTAATTCCGACCCACCTATTCGGACCTGTCACTGACAATCGATCCAAATTTTATCTGTTTTTAACGACTTGATGCTCAAAGTAATCTTCAAATCAGATTTGTAGTAAAAAGCATTTGTTATTGTATAATGAATTAGTAATTTTTGCAATTGTTTAATTTATTGAAAATTCCTTAAAATCTCTTGAAGTCTCTTTAAAATCCTTAAAATCACTTAGTCTCTTGAAATCTATCAAAATTCCCTGAAATTTCTTCAAATATTTAAAAAAATTCTTGAAATCCTATCTTAAAAAAGTAATATTACCAATATATGAAACACATTGTTGTCGAAACCCTGATTGGTTCTTTGGAAATTGCGCGAATTTGTGTGAATGTATCGAATTTGGAATTTGATTTGACGAAATTTCATTGGATTTTCAGATATTTTAAGGGGTTTTATGAGATTTCATGAGATTTTGAATAATATTAAGAAATTTCAAAGGATTTTATCAAATTTATTGGGGATTTTCAGAAATTTTCAGGAATTTGACGATATTTTATGAGATATTAAGTAATTTTAAGTACTTTTAAGGGATTCAAGGAATTTTACGAAACTTCATTGGACCTTCAGCAATTTTAAGATATTTCATGGGATTTTGAGTAATCTTGAAAGATTTAACGATATGTTGTGGAATTTTAAGTGATTTTAAAAACTTTTGAGGGATTTCACGCATTGGATTTTTAGGTATTTTAAGGGTTTTAATGAGATTTCATGGGATTTTGAATAATTTTAAGG
>JAUESH010000020.1:19261213-19280033 GCA_032275165.1 Synergus magnus | reverse complement strand
ATAAATTTATGACACCCTGCTTCTAGAAAAAAGAGTGCAAAAGCGAGATATTAATAGCGCGCGGATAATGGTTGCTACTCTTTATTAAAATATTCTTATTTGAAGCAGATTTAATTATAGACTATCTAATTATAAAAACGCGAGAGATTTCTGAAAGGTATTTAATGCGGAAGATGTGGGTTATGAAAAGGAGAGATATTGATCGAATTTGTTGAAATAGGAGACAGTTGGCGGTGTGGGTAAATCTGGCGAAGGCGGCAATAGAATTAATTAGCCATCTCGAGGATGCACGAAGGCATCAGGCAAACATGGCTCTTAGTCCTTTTCTCCTTAACGGACTTAATTATCAGGGAACTTTCTTCCGGCTATTTATTAGGTTTTTACTTGTAGCCCCTTACTGGGTAACAATCGCCGCGTATACGGCGTTGGGTGATTAATTTGAGCGGATAGCGGTTGGACGAAACTTTAGCCGCCGGTTAGCAGGCCGCGTTTCCATGAAAGAAGCAAAGCACTCTGGGTAATTAGAAACGGAGTTATATTCCACAGCGCGTCTTGTTTCAGTTTATAAACAAGGACTGTTAAATGAAGTTCTCGGGGAGCGGTGTTTTAATGCGATGCCGCAACGAGGCTACGTGCATTCGGCGTTGTTCACAATATGCAGTTGCCACCGACCCGTCCGCTGCAAGTGCGCCCCAATTATCTTGTGCTTGCTCGAATCACCATTCTCTGAGCTTTCGTCGAAACCTACTTTCAGACTCAGAATCTAGAGATGATACGTTCGAGTTTAATCTCCAAAGTGAGAACTACTTCATCTCACAATTAACCAAGTAATTTAATGACGATTCGGAGAAATGAAAATTAGGTAAAATATTAATTCGGAAAAATAAACATTATGTTAACTAGGAATTCGTAGAAATAAAAATTGGAGGAAATGACGAACCAGAGAAATGAAAATTGTGTGAAATGGTAATTCAGAAAATTAAAAATTAGGACAAATAATAATTCTAAAAAATTGATAATTAGGTCAAACAAAAATTCCGAGAAGGAGAAATTAGGGTAAATTGTTATTCGGTGAAAAAATTGCGTGAAATAAATATAAGGAGAAATAAAAATTAGGTAAATTAACAATCCTAGTAAACAAATTTTAGAGGAAATTCATATTCGGTCATACACATTTCAGTAAAGTTAAAATGAGGTAAAATAAAAATAAGGTAAAATTGAATTTGGGGAATATCCATGCGCCTCCATTTTACTTTTTCCAAACCCCTTTTTCAACCCATTTTTTCATTCTCCTTTTTCCAAATCTCCTTTCCCCAACTTCCTCTTCCCACCCACTTTTCCATCTCTATTTTCTCACCACCTTTTCCAACCTACTTTTTTATAGCCTTTCCCAAACTCCTCTCCCCACCCCCTTTTCAAACTCCCTCTCCCAAAAAAACTTCCATTAATTAGAATTTACGTAAATTCATCATTTTTAATTACCTAGATTTACAACTGATGCGCTTTCGACATTCTTATGGGAGGATTTTAAGACGAATGCGTTTCCTCCGACTTCCCTCTACCTCATTCGCTGTTCGAGCTTTTGAAAGTACAATTGAGCTGAGGGAAGAGGGAAAGGGAACCCGTACCGGTGGGGTTGTAGAGGTGGGCCAAGTCTACCACAGAGAATAATGTTAATGAAATACAGATACCATCTCTATACAAGACCCTTTGTATCCACTGGAAAACAATTGTCGTTCAATCCAGACCTCTTGAAACCCAAATTTCAAATTCAGATCAGAATTTACAAAAATTGATATTATCATTTGATTACATTTGAACACCGATTTTTATTCACCATTCCGAGCAAAATTCATCATTTTATTGAAAATCAGTCCAATATTTCTAGTTACTTCTATTGGACATAACATATCCTGCTTACAATTTATACACTGAGTTCGCTAAATAACGTGTAAACTACACTCTAGTCGATAGAGGAAGGCCAGATTGAATGAGGAAAAAGGAAAAAAAGGCAAAATGCTTAAAACTGTAAGAACAATCAATATTCCAACTAAGAAACTAACATTCCAAAAATTAATCCTACTTAAAAAAAGTGGTGTAACGAAACTTCTCGAAAATCTCGCATTCATTGTTGTTGCAAACCTGATTGGGGGTTGAATGACGTAAAGTTGAAAGAAGAAAAACAAACTAATGCTACAAAAAAATTTCACGAAACCCTTCGAAATCCCTTATTCAAATTCGTTAAGATTTCTTAAAACTCCCAAAAACCTTTTGATATCCCTTAAAATTCGTTAAGATTTCTTGAAATCCTTTAAAAAATGTACAACCTTCAAAAACCTTTTAAATTCTACTACTAAATCTTTTAAAAATCATAAAGATCTTTTGAAATTTAAAACCGCTTTATATCCTTTAAAATCCGTTAAAACTATTAAAAATCTCTTCAAATTGCATGAAATCCTTTAAAATTTCACAAAATCTTTTAAAGATTATCAAAATCTTTTGAATTCTCTTAAAAATCTTCGAGATTCCGCGATAACACTTAAAATTACATAAAAATCTTCGAAACCCTTTAAGATTCGTTGAAATTTCTTAAAATTTCACGAAAACCTTCGAAATCGCTAAGACATTCTTCTTCCTTTTGAAAGACAAAGAGGATAATAAATCTAGGATCTTACCGCAATTCTCGCTCTTGGCTCATTGACTGATTTTTCAAAGCGGATTAATTAAGGGAGCCTGACAAAACGTTAATTAAAGCACTTGAAACCGAGTGCTATTAAAGGGTATAGGAAGAATTAGAGTCTGAGGACTTTTGCGCATGCGTATAACTTTGTGGAGGTATGAATGTGTTGAGGATGTCTCTGAGTGTGTGTTTAATACGTATAAAGCTAAGAAGAGAGCTTAAAACTCGAAGTGCGTCCGTGCCAGTAGGTACAACCAGTGAAGGGCGGGCAAAGCAGCCAGGCAATTTCTAACGGCTCGAAAGATATGCAAATGTACGGGGAGACCTTCGTAATACCTACCTGGCTGTGCCCAGGCGCAATAATCATTAAAAACTAAACCGTGCGAGGAAATTCTCCTCAGTGCAGGGTCCTGGAAACCCTCTGGGAGGAACGCAACACTTAGACTGGAGCTTAGAAACTTAACGCTTCTGCGCTTCGCGAAAAGGGAAAGGCCTCACCTAATTTCGTAGTCATGACGCACCATGCTTGGTCGTATTAACTCGAACTAACTTAAGTAACTTCACCTCTAGTCTCATCATTCGGTTTTGATTGACTATATTTACGTGAGGAGTGAAATTATTTCAATTTTTTTGAATATCCTTTGTGGAAAGTTGAAGTAAATATAACTAAGTTAAAGGAGTGAAACGAAAAAGTGAAAGCAGATGGAAATGAACTCGATGTTCTCAACCAGAGCTTGCGAATCCTTATCAAAGGAATTGAAAAATAAAGGAGGAAAAGTCATATTATGAGTGAAACCATTTTGTGCATTATACTTCACCGACAGAGCTGGTTAAAATGGTTCTCAAAATGTATTTAAAATGTAAAATACAAAATAGGTTCACAAAATCCATTTAAATTGGAAAATAGAAAATGGTTTTCTATCTTATATTTAAAATGAAAAATACAAAATGCGTATTTGAAATAGGTTAGTAAAAAATGCAAAATGGATTTTCAATAATATTTTATTTCATTTCCAAAGTCAATTATAAATTATAATTACGTAAAATTACATAAAGAATAATTATTATTCTTTGCGGATGTGTTCGTTTGCTTTAAGGAGCAATTGCTTCTCGAATATTGCGTACAGTTGAAGACATGTATGCCTTATTGCGCGGATAACAAAAAACATACGAAAAATGAGACTTATTCCTTTCTGCGCAATGAGGCATACATGTCTTCGACTTTACAACTTTTCCCCCCTAATTGGATATTCTTTCATACATTATCTAACTTGTCCAGGGCAGAACCAAAAAAAAATGGAAAATGGTATTTTATGTGGAAAATAGGTTGAAAATCTATTTAAAATGGAAAATGCAAAATGGGTTTCTTCTTTCTATTTAAAATACAAAATAGAAAATGGCATTTTGCATTTCAAATACCTATTTGACATGAATTCATTTGAAATAGTTACCCAGCTCTGTTCACCGACTTGTTTATTGACCTCAAGAAGAGTGAAAGACTTTCTGAGAAAAGTAGACATGCTTTACTTAATTATTTTGTTTACAATTTAATTGACAGATGAACCAATGCATTATCTCTTCAGATTCCATATTTTTGAAGATCTACTCAATTTCGCATAAGAATTTTATACGCCCGAAAATAACGGTTTATAATCACAATAAATCTGTCATACGTGAAGTCATACAATAGCGGTTAAGGCTTCATTCAGTTGTGCAAGCAATATTTTTCACACGTTACTCGACAAAGGGAGTCCACCTGGCAATTCATTGACATTACCTTCATGAGAAACCCTTTATATTTACACAATAAAATGGGAAAACGCAGGTTATGACCAGATACGAAACGAGCCGGAATTCAATAGCAACAAACTCCAGGGTATTATTCGGTAGTAAAATTTTATTTCGCAAACATTTATTGGTGTACTGCAAAGCCCAGTGCTTCTGCAGGCCGTTATTTCATAACGACAAATTATTGTTACGAGAAAAAATGGCGCCGCTAGAGGCTGAGGGTGTCCCCTAAGCCTAGGCCGGCTATCGGCGACGAGTCCAAGCGATAATCTCTCCATATTTTAGCGGATTTATATCCGTAGCATTGACAATACCATCGATTATTTTATTCTATATTTTTTAAAGAATTCCATTATCTGCCTCTTATAGAACCAATAAATTACAATAAAAATCACAGAATAAATTTTTCTTTACTTATTCGCTTAATTGAAAATACGAGATTCGTTACTGTTATAGTAAAACGAACTAATATAAAAAATACTCCTTTACTCGAGTGGAAAAAACATTGCAAATCACATTTCAATATTCGATTGTTTAGAAAATTCTTTTTTTAAATTGAAACGAAATGTAATAAAACAATGAAAATTCTTTGGGGAGATTATTTTCTCTTACGATCGAGGCTTACGTTAGTTTATGTATGTGGACCTTATACGCGAATATTTGGCGTGGTCGTGTTCACTGCACCTGATCCTAGACTGCTAAATTGACGTTATAATCCGCCATAACTCAGGATTAACGAAGTTCCACGCATATCTACATATAGGAAGGAACCGCCATTCCAGACACTTCCGCTTGCAAAATCATGCTTGTAAAATTGTTCAATTATAGTTCAGAAATTTATCTGTTCGGCGTGAGTCATTTTATATCCTAACTTTACGTAACCGGCATGGAAAAATGAGTTTCGAACATTATGGAATTATTTTATTTAAAGTTTGAGTATAACCTTCCTTCTCTACTTTAAATTTTTCTATTGATAACAGTTAACAGATTATGTAATAAAACTAGCAACTAATACGCTCCGCGCGCAATTAATTTATTGTTTTTCCAAAAAGATTCAGAGGATTCTAAGCAGTAAACACACTGTATAAAATTTCTTTGGGAATTTTCCCTAAAATTGTTGGGATGCTAATTTGCGCAAACTTTCCGGAATTTCCTCAAACATTTGGTAAAGAAAATTCCTAAAACACTCTTTGGGAATATTACTCCACATTTTACGATGTTTTTCTAAGATTTCCGGATCATTCCCTAAATGCTCTTGAAATGGAGGCAAACTCACATTGCGAGATTTTTTGTGACAGAGGGGGAGGGTTTTTTTTTTTAAATTAACCAAAAACTTTACATCATTTATAGATTTGAAAATTTTGAAATTCAGAACCTTTGAGCAAATTTAACTAACTTTCATAGAAAATTAAACAATTTTTTGGAACAATTCCCAATATTTAGTAGGTATTTTTTTTACGCGTGCGTAAGAAATGCTACTTTGAACGTCTGTTTTGCAAGCGCAAAGTGACAAATTTCCCACTAGATGTCTATTTTCAAATGTTTTTATTTTTTCACGCTGGATATGGAATACGATCATATCTTTTACACCCTAATTTAAATTTATTATTTTCACTCAATGCTTTTCTTGCATTAAGAATTAAAACTTGAAAATCTATTTTTTTTTGTGATTTTTGGGTCTTGTATTGTCACTTCTTTATCTTTTGCTTAAAAATCGGCGCGGGCATCTCATGTTTTAGCAATTGTATGCTATCTCTCCGAGGATCATTGCACCCCTGCGAGCCTCTTAGGTACAGTAAACTTGAGGGGTGTATTGGGGTGGCGTGCCCCGACCGAACGAGTCTGCCAACCCCGCAGACGACAGCCACGAATACCACCAGGCAGGATTGGTGCGCCGCTTGGTTTGTCTCATTGTTACCAACAACCCCTAAGAGAGATACAAGCGCCTTCTGCGTCTGGCGTTTATGACGCCGCCGCGAGTTAAGATCTCGTTACAAAGCCGAATAAGAGAGAAATCCACCGCATCCTCTAAAAAGAGAATCTTTTCTACTTCGGAAATTCAACTTTTCACCAGCGAATGGAAAAAAGAAGTTATTCAAAGACCACCCGTCTAAAAGATTATCAAATTATATTCAGTAGGGCCTCCTAAATTTTTTAACATTTTCCATACACCTGCAGAATTGTCGGCATTTAAGATCCAGCCATAAATACAGTTTAGTTTCTGTCACAGGATTCATGAAACACGGAAAAAATCCCTTTCTCAAACACACGAATCGCCGGAATTTACAGCCTTACCTTTCGGATAAAAATGACACGTTTTAATCGGATTTGCAGACAGAGACTTTACTGAAGGAAATTGTGAACACAAGAATTTGTTTGCTTTCGAATAATTCTTCAGAGGATATTTCAAATCAATCAATTAGAATCATTTCAAATCGGCAAATTTCATATATTCATTAGTAATAAATACTATAGTAATACCGACTCTCGAAATATGAAAATAAGCCAATATGCAGTGAATTTCAAAATATTATCAGACACTGAAAGATAAATTATACATGTTATTAATTCAATTTCCCATCTGTTCCTGTTTCAAAAATCAATTTGCAAAACTCTTATTGCTTTCGAAACGTATTGTTAATGAATACTATGATTATGAATAACCGTTTCATATTCGTTTACATAATCAAGGAATGACTACAATGAGGTTATTATATCAGTAAATAAATATTACTAATGTGTTTAATTAATAAACATAAAAACCATGTTCATTTATTTTACAGATAAATGAGAGTTTGATGAATTTTAAGTCGATGTGCAAATATAGCTTCATTCGACACCAAACGCTTGGAATAAGAAAAATAAAGCTTTCAGAAAGGAGGTCCTTGATGCTCTGCAAACAAATCTTCAAGCGAGTCGTGAGCTTTGCTGCTTTATCGCCTGCGAATTCAATGGATAACGGCCACTTTCGCCGGTTACGGTACTGAGGAAATGTTTCCACAACAGTTGCCTCGGATTTTCAGACATTCACGAGAGACTCGTTCTGGAGTGGCAAAATCTAGACTCAATTCTAAACTTCGAAAACCCGAATAAACTCAAATTGTACATACTTTTGTTTAGACTTCCAGGATTTCGTTAACAAGAAATATACAATTCATGCAGTTGAAGGATAAACTTCCGATAACCTGAACCCTCCGATTTTATTTAAATTCCGTATACTTATGTATTTTGATGCGCTGATTATGAATATGATATTGAAAATTGACGACTAGTCGATTTCCCTTTAAACTATGAAAATAATTATTTTTTGCCTTTATCTCAGTCAATATGAAAAATTTAGAAAAATATTTCATACAAAAGTTATAGATATCATCGAAATACACATTTTTTGTTGGAAGCATTTATTTCTACGAGTGATAGTTTTCGAGAAAATCAGTGATACATCGATTTTCATAAAAAAAAAAAACCCATAAACCATGGCTCTTCACATTGTAAAGGGAAATCATTGTAAAAGAAAATCAGTGTAAAGGGAAATGGTAAAGGGAAATGATGGCAATGGGAAATGGTAAAAGGAAATCATGGTAAAGGGATATGGTAAAGGGAAACCATGGCAATGGGAAATGGTAAAAGGAAATCATGGTAAAGGGATATGGTAAAGGGAAATGGTAAAGGGAAATGGTAAAAGAAAAACATTATAAAGGGAAATCAGAGTAAAGGGGAATCATGGTAAATTAAGTGATTAAAAATATTTTTTAAAACAATGGGAGAGATAAAGTAGACATAAGGCAACAATTTGACGACTAATAAACTAGAAGCCACTGTTTATCTAAGGAATCACTCTTTTATGTATAAAGTACTCTCAAGTATATATTATTCGCATTGTTCAGATTTAGCGAGCACTTAAAGTCTCCTAGTTTCCTGGCAAGAGGATTCTAGCTGTAAACTCCACCCAAATGACGGTAGTTAGACATTTTATCGGCGATCTTCCAGACGCAAGCAGTGCGTAAGTGAATATTTCATCAAAAGATGTCTATGTTCAATAAACAGACCTACATAAAATTTAATGAAAATATATTTATGTTTGAAAAATAAATCATAGAACAGTGGTTGAACAAAATGTGATTTTATTGACTCGTAAAGATAGTTCAATCGCAATTGGCGACAGGAAAGTTTTAGCTCGTCATTCGGAGTCGTTGAAGCGTTCAGTTCAAATTCCTCATTCGTTTCCTGTAGGAGGTTTAGTTACCAATTTAACGTTGCTTTTTATTACTTGAATCCAGAGATTCCCTTTAGTTTGACAACCCTGCATATCGGGAGGAAACACGAGGGAATAAGGGCCATAAAGGAAATTATTTGCAATAATAAATTTTTCCAAGACGAAATTTTTCCAATTACACCGTACAATCATCCCCTTTGTTCCTTCAAACTCTGAAAAAGTCACGATATAAGAAAACTTTATTCGCAAGTGACTTAATTTCAAATTGTAAACTGGCAATGCGGACCTTAGCCTATGTGGCGCCCTCGGGCAAAATTTTTGATGACGCCCCTTTCAAAATAAGTAAATGCCAATATTGTTTAGATTTTCGAAATTTTCAGTGGAAAGTGATTTTAAACGATTTCAGAAGAGATTAGAGAATTATTCGCGCAATTTCCAAAACACCGATGAGGTTTTCAACAACAATGTGTTCGATATATTGATAACATCACTTTTTTAAGATAGGAACGCTCGATGCAAAAATGAGATGAGTGGTAGGAGATTTTCCGATTTGGAGTGGACTTTAAATTAGTTTTTGTCTTTCGGGCGATTAACGTTAAGAGTAAGATTGCTTCGTGCGTAGAAACCATTATTTCGAGAGGGAAATGGCTGACCCTTGGACTCGACAAGTCCGATGAGGGGTGAAAGTTACTCCACGATCTTCTGGTCCGATTAAAGTAACCGCACTTGCTTACGCATACATTTCTACTAAAGCCCTACATTCAGCGATCCTGTAAATAAATTAACATGCGTTTGAAAATTTTAATCGCAACTGTTAAAAAGCCTGCGAAAGCTTTCATCTTGGCTTTTATTGAAACGATCAATCTCAGAAAGCAGCTTTGCGAAATTAAAATTACAACTTTCTCAATATCTGATATTTTCGATTATTGATTATTCTTCTTGTAAGTAAATAAATTACGAACCGAGGTAAAATGCGGACGAGAAAGAGTAGGAGAAATCCTGAGAATCCCCTCTGACATCAATAACTGAGAATAATACAATTGGCTCTTGGGGAATCGAGTGGTGGGGCGGTTAAAAATTAATTATCGCAATAAAAGTTAATCTTTCGAGTTTATAAAGCGACTCCCTTCGATTTGGCGAGCCACAGCTAATCGTGGGTAATTAAAATAAAAATTATATCGAGTACAGCTGTATTTCTTTCTCCTTTTTCTCTTAGCCACTTGGTCGCGTTTTCTACTTTTGTCCTTCTCAGCATCGCAGGGGGAGCTATTGATAAAAGAATTTTAAAAAGAATTTACGAGAATTATTCATTTAATGTTTAAATTGGATCGCTAGATAGTAAAACTGATTTAAAATGTATCAATAGCGATGATTACAAAATTTTCCAGCATGAAGGAACGTAAGATATGAGCCGAGATTTAAAGTAACGAAGTAGCCTGTATCGTGCAATGTTTTTAATTTATCGATTGAGACGCCACTGTTCTTGAGCTGCCGCCGTTTGCGGCGCGGCTGGTTCATTAGACGCTCTTAATTAACTTGCGGCGTGCACGCGACTTTACACAATGGAGACTATATCCTGTGCAAGCTTACGCCATTCAATTACATGTTAATAATATACGCGGAGTTACATTGGCCCCATTCCAGAGGAATATTGCCCATCGAATCCGCTTTCAGACTTGATCAAACCTTCGAATCCTTAATTAAAATTATCCTTGCTGACAACAATGAATACATATGATATTCGATTCCTCTCTAACGAGCTAACGCTATTTTTTAACCAAATAACGAATTCTCTACATTTTTGGCTATAAAACTAAATATAAACTGTCAAAGTTTGTATTCTACTACATTTAAATTCGAGGTAGAAGTAAATCTGTTAGTTGCAATTGCAGAAAAGTAAGCATTGAAAACGATATTTTTATGATCAATTCATGTTTGTATGCAATGATGTTTGCTGAGAGCATCACAGCCCGTAGCATCAGAGTTGCTGTACCATCCTCCCCTTATCCTGTCCGCTACATAAAACCATGTAATTAGCTATACACCCCTTGTTCGTATTACCCTGTCAGTAGTGTGGTGCACTTTAGAGGTACGAGTCAGGCAAAGGGAGGTGGGAGGGTACTGGGGGTATGAAGTACCCGCTAATTAATACCCCTAATTGCGTCGACCCTAGCCTACCACCAGTGCCAGGGACGTATAGCGAATCCTATTCAATGTTCGACATTTCACTTAATTCCTACCTCGAGTCAAAGAATTTTATTCCATTTATATTGCCATTAACTCTCAAATCCATTCAAATGACAAACAAAGTGTGTATCATAATACGACCTTCATTAAGAGACATTTTTAGAGAAAACGTTTCACGAGCAAGAGAAAAATCAGTAGAAAAGGGATTTTATGGTCAGACATAAATAAATAACATTATGTTCAAAGGTTTTAAGTCTTAATTAATCAAATGAGTTAATCAGTTATCAGTATTTATTTCAAGTGGTGTTTTATTTAAGAATAAATAGACAAATCAGTGGAAAGGGGGAGGTATGATCAAACGTAGTAAATAAATAAGTTTAAATAGAATTGATAAGTAGAAAATTGAAGCTGTAGTCAGACAGAGAATATTTAGTTTGAGGGGAAAGGGAAGTTATTGTCAGACATAAATGCATTACATTATGTTCAAAGGTTTTAAGCCTTTCAATTAATAAAATGAGTTAATCAGTAATCAGTATTTACTTCAAGTGATGTTTTATTTAAGAATAAAAAGGCAAATCAGTAGAAAAGGAATTTTATGGTCAGACATAAATGCATCACATTATGTTCAGAGGTTTTAAGCCTTTCAATTAATAAAATGAGTTAATCAGTAATCAGTATTTATTTCAAGTGGTGTTTTATTTAAGAATAAAAAGGCAAATCAGTGGTAAGGGAAGGGAATGGCCAGACGAAACTGATGGGGAAGACTATTTCGTTTAAGGAGAAAGAGGAAGCTATGGTCAGACGTAGTAAATAAATAAGTTTAATAAATAGAATTGATAAGTAGAAAATGAAAGCTATAGCTAGACAGAGAATATTTCGTTTAAGGGGAAAGGGAAGTTATTGACAGACACAGTATGCAAAGAAATAGCATTTTTATTAATCACTGACATTTGTGTGCAATGAGTTTCTAATTTAAGAATTGAAACATACTAAGTGGAAACGGAAAGTTAAATACAGACACACTATAAAGAGAAGAATTTTTAGTTTACGGAGAAGAAAAAAGTTATGTTAAGGCGTGGTATGTAAAGAAACATATTTTCTTGGTTTTCCAGCATAGGTATGTTTTCCCTCATGGTGAAATTGATTTTCTACAGAGAGTTTCGAGGATTAGGAGTTCTCTTTCAATAGATTTTGATTCGTTGGCAATATGTATGGGTTATAACGACGTGAAAATGATGCAAAGAGCGAGGGAAGTTTTTAACATTGGACACGAGTGTTCCTAACGCAGGCACTGAAACCCTCCGGTAGAAACCGTGGTAATATATTTTAGAACCGAGGCACAAAGGTTGGTATCATACACCCTTAAGTTTTCACTTTTGTGTACGTACACATATCGGCGCAGTTCTAAGTTATGACGCTATCCTGGCAACATGTCGCAGACGTGTTCTACAAACTTTTCAATGTCGATATACACTTTCGTGTCGCCCTTTTACGAGACGTTCAAAAAGACCCTTGACGCTTATTTATTTTTTTCTCTTGAAAATAAGTAATATTTGCAATATTTTCCAGTACACCTACAACCCAGGGTTTGATTTATAGTTTCTTTTCTCTAAGTTGAAGCCAAACTAGAGCAATTTTCTGAAAGCTCAGAGCGCACAGTGGGGCAAAAAAAATATCTGTGGACAAATTGATATTCAGAAGCCGTTTCTCTACCAATTTGAACGTTTTTTTTTTAATAAAAGCTAATAATATTCCGCATAAATCTGTCATGGTCGGTTATTAAAAAAGTTTTTTCTTTTTTTTTTTTATTAATTAATAAAAATGAAAACTAAAATTTTTTCTTTTAAAGAGTACTTAAAATGATAGTACCACGAGTTTTGTTTAGCAAACGAAAATAATGCTGGAACTAGTAGTAGTTGGCAACATATGCTCAGACAGGGACCAACGCGAACGCGAGCATATATATTAGAGCGCGACACCATGGTTTTCCGGCGGGGCGGTTAACCTCACTCGTTAACCGCCCCATAACACGTTACCTCTCGGCAAATTGCGTGCACATACACGGTCCTTCCGCTATGTGTATAATAATGCTCGCAATTGAAAATTCTAAAACGCTTCTCCTCGTGATACCCCCGGTGCTTCCACGACAAGTTTACTCGATTATGACTCAACAACATCCCTCCATTCTTAATGAAATTTTAAAGTTACATAAAAATAATTTAATCTCATCTTCTCATTCGACACACTGGAAAAAAGTTCTGGTTACACTGACCGGAATTCTGCTTATTCCTTAAAATCAATTAAAGTCTCTTGAATTCTACCAAATTTCCTTGAAATACGTTAAAATTCCTAGAAATACCATAAAATATTTACAATCATTTGAAATTCCTGAAAATCCCATAAAATATTTTAAAATACTAGTAAACCAACACGCGCACGATTATTTGTTTTACTTCTTACAACTGCAAGTGATTCAACAGCCAATCACTCTCTTAATCTGAATCAGCGGAATTACGCTGATTCAAATTTAGAGAGCAGGTTTGAAAGAACAATGATATGCGAGATTTTAGACATTTCGTTACATCACTTTTTTGAGACAGGATTCTGCAAATTCCAAGAAATACCATTAAATCTTATATTTTAGTGATATTAACCAAAATTTGTGGTTAATATAACTACAAAACTTTTAACCAAAAGCATCTAGTAATTTTAACCAGAATTTTTCTTTGAATGCAGACAATTATTACGATTTATCGAGAATTGGAGAAGAGGGAAGAATTGTGAAGCGCAATTTTGCGATAGGGTTAGATATTCATGTATTTAAATTTATTTATTGGTAGGATTTTTGCCCCCGATATCGCTCCATTCTCATCCCAGGAAACCACAGTTAAACCTTCGGTCTCTCGACAACCCCTTCTGGGTAATTTTCTCGCTTAAAGAGATCTCGGCCAATTACACGGGACGTCCACAAGCGTTGAATTTTAATTGGAAAAGAAAAAGTACAAACTCTTCTCTCACTAAGCCCACCCAAGTCCAGAAAGTTGGATTCGTTCCGAGCGACTTTGTACAATCTCAATGAGTCGAGAAGTACCACCAATTGGAATTCGAGCCCAATAGAAGTCGCAAATTTATTCGATTTATTTTAATGTGCTGAATCATTTAGGCAAATCGATGGTATTTTCTGTTCGGAGTTATTATTAGACAACCTCGAGTTGGCAAGTGGATCGTAATAAACGGGCCATCCTTATGCTTAATTGGGTTAATCTATAGAGATTAATTATCGCGAGACGCTCTGAATGGCGAATTAGCTCGGCGCTGCATTTGGCTCTGCAAATTCTGCGGTTTGAGATTTTCTGATAAATCCCCGGACTACTCACAGTCTCTACGCTAATTGCTGCGCGTTCGTTCTGCGCTGTCGGCTTATAACTACACACTATTAACATTGATGCGACCCAGTAATCATTTCTGAATCAATTATAATGACTGAAAAATTTATAAGAGTTAAACAGAGAGTTCGAGAGAGGAGATGATGAGTTTTTAATATAAATATAACTTGATTTCAAGGGATTTTAATTTGCAAATTGAATTATTGCCTTCTGCTATTTGGAACTCGTGAGTCTTTTATTCATTAGAATTCGACCTTTCAATAGTCGTTTGACCTTTTCGTTGTTTCCTCGACATTTCTTCATTTAAAGACTAAATATTGGAAAATTGTGATAAAAATACTCAATATACAATAAATAGTTAATGAATACTTCAATAAAAAATTATCAGTTTTTTTTAAATTACTTCTGTATATATGATTATGGTGAATTAAGTTACGCTACTTTTAAAATCGGGATTGATTTTGGAACTTTTCTTTTTTGAATATTTTTAATATATTTTGAGAAGTAACTTCTTTAAATATATTTGATGGAGTTTCGCGCCGTTTTTAACATTTTCTGCCCCATGAAGGAACGAGTGCTGCCACGTTGCGGAGAAAGCTGAGACCATCTAGCAACCCTTCGTTCTTTTCACGATTCCTTTAATCAATCTCAAGCTTCCAGCTACTGTTTTCAAATAGTTTCGAATCGTGCGAGGCTTTTTCCAATTATAAGAATCTAAGAATACTTCTAATTACAATTAGTAACATTTCTAAGCAAATAAATAGTAATTTTCTTTAAATATGCGAACATTTTAAGATATTGAAAGGCTGAGTATTGGAAAATTTCTGAGAATTTATTCGATTGTAATTTCAGGGAAAACTATGTGAAATATCATAAAACTCATTCAAGGAGTTTATTGAGAATTTTAAAGCTAATTCAATGGGAAAATTTGCAATTTTTTAAATTTATAAGTAGACTAGCAAAAGTTTACCCGGGTAAATACGGTTAGACGTAGTATATTAGTCGGTTTTTTCATTAGTCACTAACAGACAACTTGAAAGGATAATAATATTTTATTTAAGGGGAAAAGGAAAGTTATGGTCAGACTCAGTTATTGTACTTTCTCTTACTAGCAAACCAACACGCGCACGATAATATATTTTACTTCTTACAACTTCAAGTCATTCAAAAACCAATGAAATTTCGCTGATTCAAATTTAGAGAGCAGGTTTGAAACAACAATGTATGCAAGATTTAGGGACATTTCGTTACATCACTTTTTTTAGAGAGGAATTTCAAGATGCTTCTATGAATTTTAAGGGATTTTGACAATTTTCAAGAGGTTTTTACGAAATTCTAAAGATTTTTAGGATTTTAAAAAGATTTTACTTATTATTACTATTTTATATCCATTCTTTACTTTTTTATTTTTATTTATTTATTGAATCTCTATGTGTCTAGATGATTATTTGCAAGAGGGTGAAAACTTAATCTCCTCTTTACTGGTTCAAGAAACGCCCTCCTCTGTTTGAAATGCAATTCGATTAAATTTCAAATTCATGACAAGCCCGGATCGGTAGACAGTTGCGAGGAGTGTAACGTATCTTTGGATCGAGGAGAGAAATTCCGGATGAAGGAGAGAGGAGGTTCGAAACTGCTGCAAAGAGCCATATACTATTAATGACGATATGATCGATATTAGCAAATATTTCCCGCGGGATGTTTACCAAGCGGCGTTCCGATAACGTATTTGCGCGCCCGTTATCGGCTGTGACATTTATTCAAATGTAATATCTTGTCTGGCGAAGATTACCTGCCGCGGAAAATGCGTCCCACCGGTCTCTATTTTTTTTCTCATAGATAGGGGTGGAGAAACATATTAAAACTTTCGAAACTGTGCACCGTTTCGAACCTAAGGATTCCAAAAAAATCCAATTTCATCAGGACCCGATCCACAAATCACTTTTCGACTTCGTTAAATAAATTTGGAAAAGTGAAATGGAAGCCAGATGCTCTTTATTGAGTCTTTGATTCATTTAATACTACTGATTCCTTCGTTTGTCAACCGTAAAATGATGATAAAAAATAATAAAAAAATTGTTAAACTTGATGTACTTCAGAGTCTTGGAAAGGTAAAATATAAAAAAGAGAGTAAAAAAGTCGTTGGTACTCTAGAGTTCGGTTTCTGTTCATTTCTCTTCCATTCTTTTCGCAGTAGTCCGGCCAAGATGTCGCTTTTAGTGTGGTCTTCAAAAAGTTCTCAAGCCACTCGACGCAAGCTGTTTCTGCTCTCGCGCCTTTCCAATTTCTTAAAGAGCCACGACAATTTATGTGAGGCGTGTTCATAAACTACGCTCGTCGTCACCGAGACCAGTACCCACTCCAGAGAAACACCTTGCTTCAACTTGTCCCCCTATTCGGTTCTATTCCTGCTTCTTCAACCCCTTTCGAACTCTACTTCGTAAGTCCTGTGAAAACTAACCCTTAGTCTCTTGTGCGAGTTCTTAAAAAGTTACTCTCGGATCGTGTTTCTCGATACTTATTAGCTTTCTTAGGTCTGCACGTAGAGGGGCGTCTACAGGCGAGCAAACGTAAAACTTTAGTAATATGTACGCGCATAAGTGCATTCATAAATATAGGCTGAGACGAACTGTCGAGGAATCGAAGTAAAAATGTTAAAAATAAATAAGTAAGAAATGAATCCTCTCTAAAAAAAAGTGGTGTAACGAAATATCTCGACAATCTCGCATAATTTTTGTTGCAAACCTGATTATGATAATTTGAAAAGTTATAGAGAAAAAATCAATTTTTCAAAATTATGAATAACCATAACTTTCTTATTTTTTAATGAAATGTATTATACTTAAAGGATGATCGATTCGTCTCGACACAAGGAATCTTTATTTTCCGTACAGCAGGTTTGAATTTTGCTTACTTGAAAGGTTATAGTTGAAAAATCAATTTTTCAAAATTATAAATAACCATAACTTTCTTATTTTTCAATGAAATGTATTAAACTTATAGGACAATCGATTCGTCTCGATATAAGGAATCTTTTTTCTTGTGGCATTAGCTTTGAATTTTGATTATTTGAGAACTTATAGTCGAAAAATCAATTTTACAAAAATTGTATAAGTATATAAAACTTGTAAAATTAAATGTTTTGTTAAATCCTTGTGACACACACACACGGACAATTTTTCAAAACATCATATTAGATATATTCTCCTTGAAATATGTCCAAAAAAACCTTTTTTTAGAAACTGGATTTTGTCACTATTACAAAGCTTCCTCTATGAGGAAGAAAAATCAGAAAAATCTCTTGAAATCCTTTAATAATTTACGAAAACCTTCGAAATCATTTTAAATTCCTCGAAATCTTTTAAAAATCATGAACATCTTTTAAAAATACTCAATAAAATTCCCCGACACACTTTAAAATCCTTCAAATTCCTAAAATATTTTAAAAATCGTAAAAATCTCTTGAATACTGTTAAAATTCCTTGAAATTCCACGACAACATTTAAAATTTTTTGAAATTCTTCAATAAAATTCCTCGACAAATATTACATTCAATCCATGAAATATTTATAAAAGTCATAAAAATCTCTTAAAATCCATTAAAATTCGAGACAATTTCTTAAAATTCTCAGAATCTTCTTTAAACTCTTTATATTCTTTAAAATCCATTAAAATTATTAGAAATCTTATCAAATTCCATGAAATTCTTTAAAATTTCTCAAAATCTTTTAAAAGTCCTAAAAATCTTTTGAATATTCTTAAATTTCCTAGAAATTCCACGATAACAATTAAAATCCACGAAACATTTAAATCCTTTATAATTCGCAAATTTTGAACAGTGTAAACTATTATAGTCCTGAATACATGATTCGATTCAATACACAATAATGGACGAAATAAAAAGTAGGAAAGCGAAATGTGAAATTGTAAATATTTTTTTTCCCTGTCGCGCCACAGTTGAAAATGTTTGTAGGGGAAGTTTAACAAAAAGTAGATGATCATGTATGCATCGCGATGGACGTTTGTGATTGTAGGTGATTATATCGCGTCCATATGCGGTGGAAAGAGGAAATGGATGATTTAGCATCCCGCCTTGCGGCGATCCCTAAGCGAGTTCAACCAGCCGTTCACCTCTGCACTCAGCGCGGTTCGCGTTCGATGTTTACCGCAATTATTAAATGTAAACTCATATTTCGTAATTGTCAAATATTGGTAGCTCGATCGAACCTCCTGCACCTCATGCAACACGCGAGTGTTTTAGCCCTCCACTCTTGCATCGTTACCAATTCTTTTTACTTTTATAATATAATTTACTCTTGGGAAGACTCCTTTAACATCAAATGATACATAGTTTTTTACAGTAAATATTAAGGTAGTTCTCTCGCTCGAAATTAATCCAAAAGTTTGATTAGGTTTGTACACTCTCAATCGCCACCCAAACAAACCTCCCGAGTAGAAATTTTGCCATGGCCCATACCGAGCCCAGACCGGGGAGCCCCAGATCGGGGATGAAACACACGGCCCGACCGGGTCCAGATCTGGCAGCCCGAGTTCCGATCGGGC
>JAUESH010000020.1:19242057-19253618 GCA_032275165.1 Synergus magnus | reverse complement strand
AATTTAAAGGATTTCATGGAATTTGATGAGATTTCTAATAATTTTAATGAATTTCAAGAAATTTCTAGGAATTTTATCAGACCCTCATGAATTTTAACGGATTTTAAGAGATTTTTATGACTTTTAAAATATTTTATGGAATTTGAAGGATTTTAATGTGTGTCGGGGAATTTTATTGAGTAATTTCAAAAGATTTTTATGTTTTTAAAAAGATTTCATCGAATTTAAAATGATTCCGAAGGCTTTCGTAAATTATTAAAGGATTTCAAGAGATTTTTCTGATTTTTAAAAGATTTTGTGTAATTTTTAAGTATTTCATGGAATTTTATGAGATTTCTAATAATTTTAAGGGATTTCAACGGATTTTTCTGATTTGTATAAGATTTTGTAGAATTTTTAAAGATATCATAGAATGCCATAAATGTAAAATAAAAATTTTGCTGTCACCTAGAGTAAAAAAATCTCCTTGGTAACGTTGTGACTGTCATTATCAGATTTTGAACTTCATCGTCAGGAGGCTGATAACGTAACATTCTTAATTCATCTTCACTTCCACTTCACTGAAAAACAATTGAGGGGATTGATAGACAAACAATTGTATTTTCCATTGAAGGTGAAGTGGAAATAAAGTGGTTACATAATTGACTCGCAGGACAACATTATAATTGGTTTTATCATTCCTCGGTACGAATACTATATGCCAGAACAAATGTAGATTAACAGACGATTTTAACGATTAGAGAATTTTCCTCGCAATAATAAATTCGAGCTCCACTTTTTCTGCACATTCGTTTGTTGTAAATAAATTTCAGAGAAACATCACGCAGCATTCCACGTGTGTTTGAGTGCTTTACAGATCCCCCGTGAATTCCCAGTGCGCGTCGCGCATACCGCGAGCGAGATTGCGCAAAAATCGGACAAAACGAATACAACTAATTTAACTTCGTTCAAACAATTAATTCAGAGCATTTCATTTAATTGTTCAGCTCACCAGGGTTTGCACTTCCATTTGGAGAATGCACCCGTTTACACGAATGTCGAGTTCTCAAAAGAGGAGTAAAAAAGCAAATAAAATAAAACGGCAAAGGAATGATAATATTTCCGAGCTTTTAGTTTCCAGATGTTAAATAATTTGTTTTATTATTTATCCATTTAAAAAAGTGGAGAAAGGGGGGCTTGCATCACTATATCAAAAAGTTTGCATCATTTTTGTCGTATAACTCGTATAGCTCTACTACTGAAAAGCAAAGATTGATCTAATCCTAAATGCAAACATTGGGTAGCTTTTGATAATTCACTAGTTGGTACGATTCCAAAAGCGTTTAGGTACAGACACATGATGAATAATTTGTCGACGTAAATGTGTAAGTATGCGGAGCTTGTATACATGCTCGATGGGGAACATTTGATCAAACTCTTGGAGGTAAAATAGTGGAGGGTGAGAGGGTTGGAAATTGAAGTAGAGGTAGGTAATTAATAGCAAACCCGTATAAATCAGATACATGCTGGATTCACGTTTGCTACCAACCTCCGAAGCGGGATTGTGCCCAGAGGGGCGGTTACTAATTTTTCGCTAATTTTTCAAACGGCCGCCATAATGGTCCCGGCTAATTACTGATTTTTATCTCTTCACCACAAGGTCCGCGAGGATTCGGTGTGGGGTGTTGGCTTGGGGAGTGGGTGTAATTATTAACCCGCACGCCACACCGATTCACAAACTAACGCGATCCTTCCAGCGATTTTAACCCTACGTGAATGCGATCAAATTGCATAGACGCTTGCATCTATTTAACACTTCTTATACAAGCTTTAAGGGATCATTCGATAAATTAAGGATATATTTCCGAAAACCTGAATTCTCCGATTTTATTGAAACTCCGTGTACGAATGTACACAATTACGAATATGATAGTGAAAATTGGCGGCTAATCGATATTCATAGTGAAACCATGAAAAAACCATAAAAATCATGGTTTTTTTGCGTTTATCTCAGTCAATATGAAAATTTGAAAATGTTTGTTACAAAGGTTGTAGATCTCATCGAAATACACATTTTTTGTTGCAAGCATTTTTTTCTACAAGTGATAGTTTTCGAGAAAAGCAGTGATACATCGATTTTCATACATTTCCCTTTACCATGATTTCAATTTACAAATGACTTTCCTTTATCATGATTTCCCTTTATCATTTCCCTTAACCATTTCCCTTTACCACGTCTTCCCCTTTCCATTTCCCTTTACCATTTTTCTTTACCATTTGCCTTTACCATGTCTTCCCCTTTTCATTTCCCTTTATCATCATTTCCCCTTGCCATTTCCCTTTAACATGATTTCCCTTGTCATTTTCATGTCAAAAACCCGTAAACCATGGCTCTTCACATTGTAAAGGAAATTCATTGTAAAGGAAATTGGTAAAAAGAAATGGTAAAGGGAAATAATGGTAAAGGGAACTGGCAAAGGAAAATGGTAAAGAGAAATGGTAAATGGAAATGGTAAAAAGAAATGGTAAAGGGAAATTGTAAAGGGAAATCATGGTAAAGGGAAATGGTAAAAGGAAATGGAAAGGGGAACACATGGTAAAGGCAAATGGTAAAGGGAAATGGAAAGGGGAAGACATGGTAAAGGCAAATGGTAAAGGGAAATCATGGTAAAGAGAAATTGAAAGGGAAGTTTTGCATATTGACTGAGATAAACGCAAAAAACCATGATTTTTATGGGTTTTGTGAAAAAAGGTTGGAAAAAGGAATCTGGAAAGGGGTTTGGAAAGTGTGCTTAAAAAAGGATCTTGCAAAAAAATTGTTGAACAATTGGGGGGCGGAAAGGTGATAAACTGTGGTAAAAGATGATTCGGAAAATGGGTTTGACAAAGGGGTTGGAAAAGCTAGATGAAAAGGGTAAAAAATTTCTTAAAATAAAACCTGAATGAATGATTAATTTATGATGAATCAATACTTTTTTCTTCTTTTTTGGCTTTCGACTCCCTTGAGATTGTAGTTGAAATATAATAGATATAGTCAATGTCACGAGCCGAGTAAAGCTTTCGAAGCCAGCCCAAGAGGGGGTGGTGTTCTGCAAACTATGCTTGCGAAAAGTTCAACACAACTTCATAACATCGCATCAGTGTTCCGAGAGAGAATTAGGGAGAGAGAGAAGGGACTCGAAGTAGTTGGTGCCGGGAATTTGTTCTAGCGTGAGCTTACATGGGTTACGTTAAGTACATAGGTGTCTGGGGGTAGTTAACTGTATCTATGAGAAAACGCCCTCTCTCTTAGTTGAGTCGTTCTCTCGCAAAGATAAGAAATTTAACATCCCTATTTTGCCTTTTCAAATTATTTATCCTGCCTATTATGTAAATATTGACTTTAAAAATTATTTACTAAAATAACCCTCCTGTGAATTGATATATAAATTTACATTATACTGCTAATTCAAAGATTTGAATGAAATACGAGGGAGTGTTATTTCTAAAAGAGGTTTGGAGTACCTCATAGGAAAAATGTTATATGTTTTCATATTTTTTAGTAGTCCTGGTACGTTTCAGCAGGTAAATGGTACACACGTTACGAATTCTTGGCATGGTGGCTGGGTCGCTGCAGGCACAAACTAAACTTACGGTTCAACTTTGTGGGGAAAAAGGGGGGTTAACAACATTACAGCATTATTAGATTTACCGCAAGCACCTACCCCGAGGCTCCAGTGCACATTACACACATATTCCGAAGTATATAAGTTTACCCCGAGCGCTCCCGTTACCCCTACTTTCCTACTTTACACAGAACGTTATAGACTATTAGATTATGCACGGCTGCCTTTCGACACATTTTATTTAGTGTTCCGTGATTAAAGTCGTAAACAATTTGTCAGTTAAAACATTCAAAAAAATTATTAGAAATCTCATAAAATTTCACAAAATTCTTACAAATTCCATATAATATTTTAATAATTATTCAAATATCTTGAATTCTTTCAAAATTCCTGGAAATTTTATGACAACATTTAAAGTTCCTTGAAGTCCCTTAAAATTCCCAGAAACTTCTTGAAATTCTTGAAATTCTACGATAATATTTAAAGTCCCTTTATAACCTTTAAAATTCATTAAAATTATTAGAAATCTCACAAAATTCCACAAAATCTTTTAAGAATCATAAAAATCTTTTAAATTCTCTTTAAATTCCTCAAAATTTCAAAACATTTAAAATCCCTTAAAATTCTACGAAATCTTTTAAAAATCTTTAGAATCTCGTAAAAATCACTTGACAATTGTCAAAATCCCTTAAAATTCCTAGAAATGTCTTGAAATTCCTCGCTAAAAAAAAATGATGTAACGAAATGTCCCTAAAATCTCGCATACATTGTTGTTTCAAACCTGCTCTCTAAATTTGAATCAGCGAAATTTCATTGGTTTTTGAATGACTTGAAGATGTAAGAAGTAAAATAAATAATCGTGTAATAAATAATCGAAATTTCATTGATTTTTGAATGACTTGAAGTTGTAAGAAGTAAAATAAATAATCGTGCGCGTAGCGCGCGAGTTGGTTTGCTAGTATGAGAAAATATTAGTTTAGATTGCATTTCTAGAAGTAAATTTCGTGTTTGGAATCGAATGTGAAATTCTGGAAAGCAGGGTGTCGTAGATGCTGAGGTTGTAGGTCATTTGTTTCACACAGTGACAAATGCAGCGAGTGCAATGGAAATTTTGCTCCGCTAACGCGTTGCTATTGAGTAGGTTCCCTTAAGATAAGGGTGACTTCACCCCGTCCCTCATACGTTTCCGCTATCTGACGCTAAACGGCACCGTTGCTCGTGGCTTCCCACGTAAAAGGGATGGTCGACACAGGACGGTCCTACATAATACGCCGGCACATTACTGTCGAAACCCACGAGATAACCAGAATTTAGAATGGCGAGACAGAATTTTTGTAGAATTCGGAAAGATACGTGAAAAATCCCGAACGCCGTTGTCCAAGATTTATTCCTGACGGGTTACTCCTCCTGCAACATCGTTGTTCTTCCCGTAATTTTCTTCCTGATTTATTTACCCAACCACCTTACAAAAAAAGACTTATTTTTGAAAAATTACTGTGAAAATTAGTAAAAAAAGAAATTCTTCTTTCTACTCTGAATAACATTCTTTTTCATTTAATTAATACTTTCCTTCAATAATCTGTGGAAAAGAAGGTGACGAAGGAATATGATTCTGAGATCGTGAAAGCGAAACGACAACAATGCTTCGTGAATTCCTCATCCCCTGGTCTCATTTAAGGCTAACTGTCCACAACGAGGGTGCAAACTGCCCTTATCTGAGGAGGTTTATGCCCATGCCTTATCTAACCACCCCGACCGCTTCATGCTTACTAACAACTAGGTACACTTTCAGTCACCCTCCTTCCTCCAACGGACCTTTCACATTTTCAAGGTGCGGAAAGCATTGAGGAATTTGATGTAAGTTGAAGCAAAGGTAAAATTCTCTAGAAAATTGCTAGAAAATTTTTTTTTTTTTGTTATTTCATTTTACCAGCCGCCAAGATGGAAAAAAGTATTTGGAAAAGAAGGTTTGAAAAGGGAGTAGGAAAAGAGGATTTTGAGAAGCAGTTTGGAAAAAAGAGAAGGAAAAAAGGGGTGGGACAAGCAGCTTGAAAAAAAAGAGGTTGGAAAAAATTATCTGGAAATGGAGATTGGAAGAGGGGGTAGGAAAATGAATGTTGAGAAGCAGGCTCGAAAACAGGGAAACAAAAAAGAGGTTGGAAAAGAGGTAGGAAAGAGGGTTTTGCAAAAGTAGGTTGTGAAACTGGGTTTTGAAAACGGGTTAGAATAGCTGGTTTAAAAAAGGTTTAACAATGTGGATTTTCAATAAATGTGCATTCTAAATCTAAACGAATTTAATCTCGTAACTTGCTGACGTATAAAAATAATTCACCGCCTCAAAATTCTTTTTACCTAAGATTCAATCAACAAAACTCCAAGCCTATTGTGACTTATTTCTAGAAAAAAATCAATTGGGATCTCTAAATGGGATCGTATTAAATAAAATCGGAAACCCGCAGCAGTTTCTTATCAGCGACTATTTCCACGACAGTACCCGATCTCATCTCTTGTGTTTTAAGGATGTTGCGGTGAAAACAAAGACGTTATTCGCCCTCGTATCTTGGGGTTGTAAAATAACCGATGAACGAGACGAGGGCGGTTTCTTCGGGAGATCGAGGGGGTGGTAATAAATGAGATAAGCTCCGGATGAATTTCTGCTGGGTAAAGACATTATCGATGTGTTTCCTTCAAACGATCCAAGCACAACTTTTACCACACCCTCCTCTTCTACCATCCCTTTAGTTTTTCATCCCTTTCTTCCTTTCTCCACCTCCCATTTTTTCTTCCATTCTAATAATCTAGTTATTGAATCATTAGAAAGGATGAATCCTATCTTAAAAAAGTGGTGTAATATCCTTTAGAATCCCTTAAAATTATTAGAAATCTCATAAAATTTCACAAAATTCTTAAAAATTCCATAAAATAGTTTTAAAATTATTAAAATCTTTTAAATTCTTTCAAAACTCCTAGAAATTTTATGACAACATTTAAAATTCCTAGAAACTTCTTGAAATTCCTTACTATTCCATTCTACGATAATATTTAAAATCCCTTTATGTCCTTTAAAATCCATTAAAATTATTAGAAATCTCACAAAAAATTTTAAGAATTATAAAAATCTTTTGAATTCCCTTAAAATTCCTCGAAATTTCCCAAATACATTAGAAATCTCTTAAAATTCGTTAGAATCTCTTAAAATTCTTAGAACCCTCTTAATATTCCTCAAAATTTCAAAACATTTAAAATCCCTTAAAATTCCTTAGCTTTAAAAAATCTCTTAAAATTTCATGAATTTCGTAAAAATCACTTGAAAATTATCAAAATCCCTTAAAATTCCTAGAAATGTTTTGAAATTCCTCTCTAAAAATAGTGATGTAACGAAATGCCCCTAAAGTCTTGCATACATTGTTGTTTCAAACCTGCTCTCTAAATTTGAGTCAGTGAAATTTCATTGGTTTTTCAATGACTTCAAGTTGTAAGAAGTAAAATAAATAATCGTGCGCGTAGCACGCGTACTAGTATATTAAAAATAAAATTGTAATAATTTGAGATTCTCTTCCTTCTTGTCTTTTTCCTTTCCCTTTTTTTCTCGTAATTCCCTTCAGTCTCTTGTTCCTCCTGTTGCATATTAAACTCGAACTCTGGTTGAAATGCACCAGAAATGGATGTACATTGTGCACAGGCGATTCCGCGTCGTTTACGATTTTCCACGGTTTCGAGCGATACAACCGACATGGTGGTATATCGAACTAATTGGAAGTCTTAATAGCACTCGATGTAATAACGCAGCTCACGGTGCTCGTGTGCACGTGTGTGCATCATATCGACCGGAATTCGAAACCAACCATCGGCCTCGACCGGCCCTCACTCACTAACCCCTCAATGGCGAATCAACAAACGGGATTGATTTGATTTCATTCATTAATTCCAAGCGACTTGCTTCAAGTTGATTTCCGTTATATTTTCTGCACAGTGTAATATCGACTTTAGTGAAGAGTCTGGTTGTACATTGCGATACGATACAAAATTTTCACGAATTTGTACACACTGAAAAAAATAGTTAGTTGAGACTACTATTAAAGTAGTAAGGCCAACTATTTTAGTTTTTAATATATTCCACTGCTATTTCAATGATAATTTTATGTAATTCAACTTGTTAAATTGATTTCATGAATAACTAAAATGATTTCATTAATTGTGTGGAAATCATTCTAGTTTTTAATTATTAAATTATTTTACTTAAATATATATTCTTAATAAACTATGCAACATCGAAATATTTCAAAGAAGCTTTCGACCATGTAGCATGAATACTTGAAGATGACTGTCAATTTTTTATATTCTATTCAAGAATCTGAGAATCGTGGACTTCCCGAAGGGGCATTTTATTGACGTCCCTTCGTACCTTGATTTAATATAAAAGCACAAAGCACCACCTTTGACAGGTAAATCCCAAGTATTCGTCTCAGTTGCTTCCGATGAAACTTTCTCTGCATCGTATATTTTTCTCAGCCTTTACTATGATACACAAAATACTTATTAAATTTCCAACTCTTATTATTTATCCTCCGATTTCTTTGGGACTAGGTATATTTACGTATTTTAATTCCCTGATTACGAAAAGGATTATGAAAAGTTGCGCAAATGTCATAATGATTTTAGAGGAAAACTTTTGTTTGAACCTCTTTTTCCTCAGAATAACTGTTTTCAAAATAATATCAAAACTTTCGAAACTATACCCGTTTATAATTTACAAAAATACATATTTTGTTTTACAAATAGAGTTGATGCTTTCGCAGAAGTGAAAAATTGGAAGACAGTAAGTGAGTCACATCCTGTCTCTCTGTTTAATATCCGCTTAACCATGAGAACGACTCTTTGATCTCTTTATTACATTTTTACGGACGATTACATTGGCCAGCCGCTGGCGATCTTCTAGATCTTCCGGGAAACGATATTTTCCTTGTTTCAAGAAACTTCTTCCCTTTCAACCCCCTATTTCCTTTCTTTCTTCTTTTCGTTGGACTTAGTCATGTCAGTGAGAGTTTCAGCCATACTTGGAGTAACGAAGTTGTTTGGCTTCGAAGGAAGATATTGTTCTTGTTTGGAGCGAGTTAACTCGAGTTACTCGCTGCTGGTCTTACTCGCTCCTAATTAGGTTTAAGAGATTATAGAATTGTTTCGCAAAGTCGATTACGAGATTGCAATGTTACCAAAGGGAGACTGCTGAGTGAGCATTGATTTCACGGTACAACGCTTCAAACAACTACAAAAACTTCATATTATTGAGCAGGACCCTTCTTCTTTTCATATTTTACAATTTTTTTATTAAATTTAATATTAATTATTTATTTATAATACATTTTAAAAAAAGCCATTTTTTTGAAAAACCCATAACTTTTTTTGGGTTAGGTAAAAAAATTTGAAAAAATTCTGAAAAATGTTTTCAATAGGGTAGAAAAAGATAAAAAAGTTTCAGCCAAATCGAAAGGGGTCAGGGTCAAAAGTGGTCGATTTGGCATGGAATGCCCTATATATATATATTAAATATTAATATATTAAAATCTGTAATAAAAAAACGCACGAAAAGTTTACTATAAGTAATCTGTTTAATTTCTCAAATAATGTTCACTAACTTTATATATTTTGAAATATATTTTTGCTTCACTAATAATAATTTATTTTTCACTTCAAAATAATTATTTCTATCACTTTAAATTATTTTCTATCTTTATATAACCTTTTTAACAGTAATCGTTTTGACAACGAATATAATCTGAAGATAGTTTTCAAATTCGGTATATTCACACAATTCGCGCAGTTTCCAAACCAATCAGGTTTTCGACAACAATGTGTTCAATATATTGGTAACATCATTTTTTTTTAAGATAGGAAAGGACCTATTTGAAAGTCTCTGATAGAATATTGCAAATTTTTCACAGGGAGCTACTTTACAAACCCTGTCTTGAAACCCCTGAAACAAATAGCCCGAAAACTAAAATAAAATGGACCTGTTATTCTCTCGAAGCCTTAACGAATCTTCATAAATCTGCCCCAACACTCGTGAAACAAATCGCCTTGACCGATCTATTTCCGGGACTAACTGATCGATTAATCAACTTCGATAATCGGAAAAAAGAAAGTTGGAGGAAAATCTGAATCGGCCGTCCGCACTTTACCCCTTTAGTCGGACTGCAGAGTGTTTAATAACCCAGGCAGCGGCTCAGGGGATGCGTGGGTGATGGGGTTAATGGCGAGGGGCGAGGGGGACGGAGGGTTGCACATGAGCGATCGCCACGCACGGTGTGTAGCACTCGCCGTGGCGGCGGCATTTACGTTAATTAAATTTCCCCACCCCTTTGACCCCCAAACCCCCTCGGCCCATTGGCCCTCAGCCCCCCGCAAACCAGCATCAATCATTGCACGCTCAGTCTCACTAGCTGGACTTTCCTCTGCAACTGGAATCGACTCGCGAGGGACTGTTTAAAATTGCCACTACCCCCGCCCCCAACCCTTAATTCGAGCGGCATTCGTTGTCGCTTTCAACCTCCTCCCAAAAAACCCTCTTCCGGTTAAAATTGCGGGCCGATTGGACGTTTAAACGGTCCGATTTTTTGTAACCGCTTCTAAAGCAATTAGAAAAGGTCGATGTCGAATTTACATTTTTGGTGTGAGTATAAAAGAGAGGAGCTCTTATGCGCGAGGTGACAACTTTGATTCCAATTTTTTAAATTGTCGAGTAATATTGAGTCGAGGGTTCAAATTAGAAGGCCAGCGAGTGAAACTTTTTATTGGCGTGGAAATCAATTGCATGGTGGATTAAATGTAGGGGTTAAGATAAAGTACAAACTTTGGAAAAGTTAGCAATGGCTCAAGTGGTAGCGGGTTTGGTTTAAAATTTAGAACAAACCTGCACGGGTTCGAATCCTGACGGAAATGAAATGAAACACAACGATGAAAAATTTTACTTCTTTTCCATGAATGTTTGCCTTACCAAAAATTTTTCATTATTTGACTTAAAATAAGACTTTATTTTAATTCTCGTCTAATCAATTTTTTGCAGAAACGATGCTCGCGAGGTCCAATTTAATTCGTGAAGTCAGCCGCTGATTTTGATTGATCGACCGAGACGTGCAAAACTGGGGCCTGTGAGTAATTAAGGTTACTAAATTAATTAAATTTATCAGAGATTGGAAGGTAATATGTAGACATTCAAATTAGAAATTCCTGAAATTCAAACACCGATTGTAACACATATGTAAGTAATATTAATTAAGCTTGGTATTTTCTCTATTATATTATATTGCGAAATCAATTTTATGCAATATGAAAATACAAAAGACACCACCAAAATTTCAACTCCCGATTTCAGAATTAAATTCTGATCACGTGATTTTATTCATTCCACTAATTTCAAAGTAATGAAATTCCTTTCTCAAATTGAATTTTAAACGATAAAAAGTTATTGAAATATAAAAGTTCACCATACATAAGTGATAACCTTTTTTAATATTCCAAAATATGGCATTTAAGGTTTTTAGGGAGAAATAGGCGGATGTAAGTGTCATGTAACGGCTGGTATCAAGATACATGCAAAGGGATATAATAGATCAGTACGCGGGTCTGCCATTAAAGCCACTGGATTGATTTTCCACCTTTCCATTTGATCCGATCAAATTTCGTTGTTGGTATAATTGAATTGCGACTGTCTGCTCAACTCGGCCGCAAATTGGACGAATTGGCTGGGCGGCCAATCATCCAATAATAAAAAAGGAGAAAAACACCTAAACTCATGCGAGAAAGAACTGCAGGGAATGTAAATTTAATTACCAACACTCATATATTCCAACTTCATATCATTATCGTCGCTTTTTCCACTCGATAATAAAACAAGAAAAATTATTTTTCATAACATCAAAATTGAAAATTCGACTTTCGATGCCTTCACAGCGGGGCGAAAGTAAGACTTTCTACCCT
>JAUESH010000020.1:19194942-19214211 GCA_032275165.1 Synergus magnus | reverse complement strand
AAGTCATCAGGATATTGACACACAGTAGTAAAGGTCATTTTTGGTCCGACATGCTAATTCCACGAGCACATATGTATAAATTAATAAATAATGGATCGTAATTCAAAGTTGAATAATTATCGCAAATTTTTGGAGAAAATCTGAATGCTATTTTTCTGAGCATACAGGTTTGGAATACTTGGGGTAAAGTTTGGATAGAATCGAGATTGAAATGCCATTTGCTGGCCGCTTAAAGGCAATCAGTTTCACGCGAGGGCATAATCGATCCTGAAGATTCTGAAGGAATCAACAAGTACTCCATAATAGGGGTTAGCCGGTTCTTCTTGGTGAAGTCGAGACTACCCTGGATCTCTTCAGCCCCTTTCAACTATACTTCCACTTCTCTGAAGCGATATATCACAGGCCGCGGCGGAACCCTGACGTTTTCTGTCACCGGTTTAACCGAGCACCACTCCGATTAAGTGTTCCCTTCGCCGACGAGTTGTACTCTTCGTCTCGTCATCCCGTCATTTCAATTCCTGAGAATCGACGTGTGAAGCAGAAAAGAAATGTACATACTCATTACAACTTAACCCAGTTTCTCTCAATGAAGCTCAATCAATACAAGTATTCTAACAATTATCTCAAGATTCCCTAAAATCACGTAAAATCTTCTGAAATCTTTGAAAGTTTCTATGAAGTCTCTTAAAATTCATCATTCAATATATCAATAGTTTATATTGAAATTGATATTCTAGAATTAATTAAAAATAAGTGAAGAAGCATAAAAAAACATGATATACTTTATAAATAGTTCCTTAACAATTTCATAATTATTGTATCAATATTTTGACCAATGGTAGTTTATAATAATTTAATTGAATTAACAGGATAAGTGGAGTTGGGCTTGATTAATAATTAAGCAGTCGCTCATGAATTCGAATTAACTGATCCATAAGTGCAAATTAGCAATGCTTTGAACTTGGCCCTCATGGGTAACTTTGGTCATTGGATCTTGCCGCGAAATTCAAAGTTTAACTAATTCGTCAAGGAAAGCTAGTTATCTATGCATGGATCAACTAGCAGCATGGATTTAGTAAGATATATAGTAAATTACGCTATGTAGGTATCTGTATAGCGTAAACCGCATCTGCCTTATTCAGAGTACATGTTTCTATCTCCTGGGGCCTCCTAACTCACGGCCAGCGGCCGAGAATATGTCTCGAGAGTCCGGACCTTCGTCTTATTGCGAACAAACCACCTTGAATGAATTTGGAAGGACGCTCACTAAATCAAGACCAGTTAACTTAATCACACCTTTGCGCAATTTCTCAACTCTCGTCCGGCAGAACAATTTCAAAAAGACTATGAGGCAGTTTACACCGCAGTAAGTTTTACTGCACAGTACTTCTTTCCTACTACTGCGTACACTTCTTCCATTCCATTGACTTCATAGCCAATCAGAAGCCAAGTGGAAATTGTGAAATTGTATTCGTATCTTAAAAAAATGGTGTAACGAAATGTCCCTAAAATCTTGCATACATTGTTGTTTCAAACCTGCTATCTAAATTTGAATCAGCGAATTTCATTGGTTTTTGAATGATTTGAAGTTGTAAAAAGTAAAATAAATAATCGTGCGCGTAGCGCGCGTGTTGGTTTCCTAGTATCTTTAAAAAAAGAAGAGAGCTGTGTACAGAGAGGGAATGAATAATCGCGTAATCGAGTTTAATTTAATTTAATTTCAGAGAATGTAGAAATTGAAGTTGAAATTGTTTCGAAATTAGATGAAGCGTCAATTTAATTAATGAGCATTCTTCAGGGATATAACTACAAGCATCCTCTCAACGTTTTATCTCCAAAAGCTTCCATCAGTTCGTGTTCGGTGTGTACCAACCGGTCGGAATGCTAATTAATTCATTATTAAAATCGCTTGCGAAGCACAGGTAAGGGTGCTTAACTATTCCAATAAAAAGGACCTGGAAATTGTTTCAGTTTGCTCACGAATAGTAATATGCATTTTGCTCCTTCTCAATCTTTCTTATTTGCTTTTGGGTGGAGCTAAGAACTAATACCAACTCAATGTGAAATTTGTGAACTTAATGGAACATTTTTTCCTTATACAAGTGAGATAGTTTAAAATAAGAATGCAAAAATAAACAGATTTGAGAAATACAAGCACGTAATATCTGACGAAAACAAACTGACGAAATTTGTGCGATATCATGCCGTAGGGCGTAATAATAAAAGTTTTGCTCATTGTGCCCGCTTCGTCATAAACTGGTCGTTGAAGAGGGGACGTCGGTGCGGGCAGGTTGAAACGTTTTGTCTTCCTTGTGAATGGTCCTTATCTTCTGCGAGTCCATCACGCGGCTCCTCGTTTTGTACCGGTGTCCGTAGAAACTGTCTGAATTGTAAGGAGACAGGAAGCCGGAAACGCAACGTCTGGACGCACGTCGCCCGACGGCAGTTGAAAACACTCTGTTTTCAAACAGTCCACCTCCATGGCCTTAAAGCGTTAAAAATCCAAACAAAACAAAAACAGAAACAAAGCTCAAAAAAGAATACTGGATCCCCTAGAAAAAATCGGAAACACTGCTATCTAAACGATGATCCCTTTCTTATATTGGGAAAAATCGTTCAATAACTATTATATGTTCAACACTGATTATTTTGTTTTACTTCTTACAACTTCAAATCATTCAAAAGCCAATCAGGTTTGCAGCAACAATGAATGCAAGATTTTCGAGACATTTTGTTACACCACTTTTTTTAGAGAGGATATAGATTAAAGGGAATTGATTAAGGAACTTTTATTCGATTAACCTCGTCTGGCGATAATTTTCTTCTTTCGCTGACCGTGATTTAAATAGTCGATTAGGTGTCTTTATTTTTTATCGACTCAAGTTTTCTTGAATGGAGGAACCCCTTTTACTTTTGTGTTTAATGAGAACCGGTGCCTCGATCACACGCCACATCCCTCAGTTAACCACAAGCTCCCTATAGTGTTCAACCGTTCCGGTAAAGGGGTGTGATGTAAATCAGTCCAGTGGTCAGCCTACACCCGCCGCACATTAACTTCCCTTGACCACTCGAGATGCTTCTCTTACGATTTACAATCTAAATTCGAGTCGAAGATTTGCTTGATCAACTAAAATATATCCCCGCCTTGATTACAAGGAGTAGGAAGTACTTTTGAAAGATTATAAAAATGAATTATCATGAAAGGGTGATCACGATCATAAATCTATCATGATCTAATCTATTTTTATCCGTTTAATTTCTTAACAAAATTTGAATAGAGTTCGAATCCCCTTATTTAAAAATGAAATGGTCAACATTGTTCTGGATTTTTTAAATGCTTCTTAATAGTTAATGCCAGAATAGTAACCCCATAGTAACGATCAATGCGTATCCCACTGTCTACTAGTTAACCCCCCTACAAAGGGAGACACGATCGATTGTTAAGTTCGAGCCGTGCTGCCGGGGACACTTACAAATTAGCCAATCAAGTTCTGATCCCCTCACGATTTACCCCAATCAGCCCGCATCCCGCCACAAATACTTTAATCCATCCATTAATCCCGAAAGATAAAACTTCCCAAAGTAGTTACAGCCCTTTTGTCGTCAGTTTGGATACGGAACGAAATTGTAAGAATCAGCGACAGAGATTCGTCGATTCTAGTCAAGAAGAATCGTTTGTCGAAACTCTCCCTTAATCTCCCTGAAACCCTCAAGACTATCAGAAAATTAGGAAACGAGAGTTTGATCGAGTTTTTCAATTACTATTTAATCTCCAGTTAATACTAAAATGAATACTTTAGAATAAATTATAAATAAATAAATTTCTGGAATTATTTTTAATTTGAGAGAAGACGAGGAAGAAAGATGTCTCGTTGGTGTTTGGGGGTCAAAACGCGGTATTCATTTTAACCGCTTTTGTCCTTAATGCGTGGCAGTTCCGTTATCTCGTACTTTTAGCAATGCGAGTGTAGCATCCGGAGAGACGGTCCATTAATTAGCCGAGGCACATTAAGCCAAGCATTAATATACTCCACTGGTGTTTTGTTTTAACCCGCAGGAAGGAGGTAACCATCCTCGCGAAAAAGGGGGTAGATGGGGGTGAGGGCGGATTTCGACGGGGGTTGCTGGGTAATCCGGACCACCGCCTTATCCCCAGGGACTGTTTAAATTCTCTAAATCGCCCGTCCCCTACCCACCTACAATTCTACACTAGCCACTTTCGAGAAATTAAGGAGATAAGACCGATAACGACCTTATTCGCAGCATTACAGTTAACCAAATGAATCCAGCGAATCTTTAGATTTTACTAAAAGTGGTTTCAGCCCCTCTAAAATCGGAAAATTAATTTATTGTATCTTGTATCAATTACACACTCTCTCAAAATTATTTATGCAGAATTCCCTCCATTTTCAATCCCACTTTTCCATCTTTTCTTTTCTCCTCATTTTCCAATCCCTTTTTTGTTTCCCCAAAATTAAAGAAAAAATATTATTATTATTATTAATGTCTGTATATATTTTTAGACAAATTTTCTGTATACATTTTCGGCAAAAAAGTAAGAAAATTAATTTATTGTATAAATTATACACTCTATAAAAGCGATCAACACAGGAAATTAGTTTTATTATCATTATTTCACGAGGGTGATATATATAGAATGAATAGATTGTTGTTGAAGAAAGATGTTAAAGAGGGGATAGAAATTCGTAGAAGGTAATTTAATGGATAAAGAGAATATTTCACATGAAATAAATCTTGGGTAAGAGCGCCCAGTGAAATCCTCGTTCCCTGCTATTCAACCCTTCCTAATAGGGGTAATTTAAGGGACGTTTTAAGCTCCCACATGTGAGCCACAGCAAAAACTTTATATGTTGCAGAGCTCGTTGTGTAATTAGGCATTAGCATTCCAAATGAATTTAAGTTCGGGATAACAGAAGATCGTTTTTCTTAATCGCACTTTCACAACAAATACCTCAGAATATAGAAAATTAGATATTTGAATCAACGCAAAATAAACAATTAAAAATTGATATTCTGTCATCGAGATGTGAGGGAATAAAACTTTACTTATTTAGAAAAATAACGAATTCATCTAGGTTCCTTTGGAGGCGAGGGTAAGGTTAATGAAATTCTGCTCAGGTCAGAAGATTCTTTCGTCAGGGTGGCGACTCCACCCCATTCGGCTGGCTGCAGTTTACAGCCGGGGTGTTCACTGTTCACTGTGGGTGGCTAAAATAGGGTGGTGTGCAGTCAGATTACGGTTAAGCTATGCTCGTACGTGCTCACGTGGAAGTTGGGTTCCCTTCCTCTCGACCATGCCATACGAGAGCGAACGCAAAATATATTTATTGTTGTTTGTCCAGCGTTTTGTACCGTAACGGAAGAGTAAAAAATCGCAGGGTCCACTCCCTCTCGCGATTCCGAGCATAAATTTAAGCGACACCCTCTCTCCAAGGGATATTTTTCACTCTTGTGTCCCAAGACGATACAAACTTCCCAAATCCAAAGTTGATTTCGTTTTATCAATTTTCTGAATTGATCTAGCATTATACGTTATTTATATGTCCTTCACACAATTTCCACTTTCAAAAGTTCAGAATTTAATACTTTCAATTTCAACAAATGTCAAGGGATTTTAGAGGTTTTCGTAAAATTTTCCGGTTTCCTCCACCCTGGTTATTGAATTTGTTAAAAAAAGATTAAGTTCGCTCGAAAAAAATTCCCTGACCTTGAAAAAATTCCCTGACATTTCCAGGTTTTTCCAGGTATAAAAAAATTCCCTGACAATTCCAGGTTTTCCAGGGTGGGTAGACACCCTGTAAATTTTAAGAGATTTCAAAATGTTTTTAGGAATTATAAGGAATATTCACGAATTTTAAGTGATTTTTAAAAGATTTTGTGGAATTTTTAACGATTTCATGGAATTTTATGAGATTTCTAATAATTTTAAGGGATTTCAAGAGATTTTTCTGATTTTTAAAAGATTTTGTAGAATTTTTAAGGATTCCGCACAAGTCATTTAAACATATATTTAGTCCTAGATTTTTGACCTGACAATAATCTTTTAAAAAAATACTATTAAAATATTGAAGGTGGGTAGATACGAAAAAAGGATGAGAAAAAGGAATTTGGAAAAGAGGTGGTAAAAGACGTTTGAAAAAAGTGTTTGGAAAAGGGGAAAAACAGAGTTGAATTTTGAGAAGCTCTCGTGTTCTGAGAATTTTCTGCTTCTCTATTAGACGCAATCTGGAGGTGGTACTTGGGGGTGTGGATGCAGCAAGGGCGGAGTCTCGGCCTTGCGCTGTTGCATCGAGGAGCATCGAACGTTCTCCAAATACAATTCACTTCTGAGAGTAAAGAAATTCCTCGATAAAAAAAGTACCTGGTCCTATCTTTCCGAAAGTTGTCATGGTTCGTGGAAAAATATTTTACCACCCTGTCATCTCGTTTCTTTTTTCTCGAAGCGATGCCCTCTTTGACGTGGGGTCACCCTGGAAGAGAGAGGGTGAGTCAACGAAGTGTTAACTACTCGGAAAGAATAGCGAGGGGTGGTGAAGGTCGATCTTGAAAATGATACACTTGATAGTGACTATTCAGAGTGAATTTTTCTGAGTTCTTTTGCAATTAAAACAAATTGCAATTAAAATAATTAAATTGCACTTAAAACCCGAAAATCTCATTGAATTTTCGAGGGTTTGTATTCGTGCAAAGGGGTTCGAGTCCATGCTAAATTGTCAAAAAAGTTAATTACTAAACTGTATTTAATTTAATGCTGAAACTGTAATTAATGAAACTGTTCAGGGGATGTTATTAATATTACATGCGGAAATTGTTTGTCAATAATGTGAAGTGGTCGAGTAATTTGTGATACAAGAGGGCAGGAGATGCATGACACTCGAATGGTTCTCTAGGAGGGGTGACTAAGGGTTACTGGTTAGAGGATAGTGGTTAGCGGTTGATGAGCGCGCGGCAGGTAATCGAATTATCGTCGCTTTGAGGATCAGAGTCCATGAATGATCCGATCAGGTACCTGATGGATGGATTGCCAGCGATGCGAGCTACTTTCGCAGTGAGCTTCTCGTTATATGGACTCTGATCCACGGTCTACTGAACTATTCTACCCTTGTCTTCCTCGTCCATCGACTGGAAATACACTCTTCCAAACCATCTACCCTCCACAAAAAATGTCATCAAAGAATATATATTTTTAGATCAAAACTGTAATTAAAAAATTGCACTAGTTTCTCGTAAAAGCACTAGACAATTTCTAGGCAATTTTAACTAACAAACACGTTTTTCTATCTGCTTTTCCAACTTCCTCTTCCACACATCTCTTCTCACCTCCTCTACCAACCTCCTTTTCCAAATACCTTTTCTTCTGCTGTTTTCAACTACCTTTGGAAACACCTTTTCCTATCCCTTTTTCTCACGTTTCTCACTTGTCCAAACACCTTTTCTTACAAGGAAACCCCCCAACTCGAACTCACCGATTTCGATCATTTTTGGACATGTAGTTGTTGTTACTCTTAAAACTGATTTTCTTAATATATCTCGGCATATAATGGCCATAACTACATCTAATATCTCGTGTTTCTTAAAAGGAATATTTTCCATTTTGTTTCATTAAAATATATCCATTATATGCCGAGATATATTTAAAAAAAACTAGCAAACCAACACGTTCGCTACGCATATTATTTGTTTTACGATTATTTCTTTTACGATACTTCTTACAACTTCAAGTCATTCAAAAGCAAATCACTCGCTTAATCTGAATCAGCGGAATTTCGCTGATTCAAATTTAGCGAGCAGGTTTGAAAGAACAACGTATGAGAGATTTTAGAGACATTTCGTTACATTACTTTTTTAGAGAGGAATTTCAAGAGGTTTCTAGGAATTTTCAGGGATTTTGACGATTTTTATGTGATTTTTACGAAATTCAAAAGATTTTTAGGATTATTAACAGATTTCGTAGAATTTTAAGGAATTTCAGTACATTTCGTGGAATTTTAAAGGAATTCATCAAAATTTTAAGAGATTTTTAAGAATTCTAAGAAATTTTTAATTTTTTGAAAAAAACACGTGTGTCTTATTTTTTCAAGTACTTCAACAAGTCCAAAAATTATCGAAATTAGTGAGTTCGGGTTGGACGGGTTTCCTTCTGAGACTCGGCCCTTAAAAATACTCTACTTTATAAAACTGATACGAAATTTCGAATATAGTCAAATCGTTTAAGAGAATTAAACATAAATTGCTACACTTTGAAACGTAATTTAATTCTCTCCCAAGGATCTCCGAAAAACAAGTCCAAAGCTTTGAGGGCGCCGCAACAATGCGAATTGTGTACCTTTTTCTATCCTCTTTAAAACAAGGACCACACAAAGAGCAAGTTGAGTCCATGGGATCGTTGAAGGTTTTCGAGGTCGCTTCGAGAATGCAAATCGAGGTTGAGCGGAATTTCTGTGGTAAAATGCCGACAGTGAACGCATCCTGAAAAGACTCCCTAAACAAGAGAGATTATAAAAAAAAACTTGTTCATGTAGATAATTTAATACTAATTTTTGTAAAAGTTTTATATTTTATTTTTAAGTAATTCGACTTTTATTTTTTTTATTTCGAGTTTTATTTCTTTACAGTCTTATTGGAATTTCACTAAAGGCGGACCTTAATTCATGGATCAAAGCAAACTCTGTTGGTTTACCTACCAAGTTTTGACCGCAAGGCGATATTAACGTACACGTAATATTGTCCAGACGGGTGGGACATATTGAAACCGCATAAACTTTGCTCATAGCTTTCAGAAGCCCGGTTAGTGCAAAATGTAGAGACTGAAGAGGAGTTACACAACTCAGGAATTGAAATTTAGAAACAGTCTGCAAATGAGGATTCTTCTCACGTTTAAAGTTAAACTTGATTGGGGAAGAAAACTATTAAGTTTGTTATTGAAAATTGTGACTGTAGTGAAGGGAATTATAAAGCTATTAATTCAATAAGGGTTTCATAACCTATTTGAGTCGTGGTTTCTATGATTGCAAGGGTAAATTAATTAGAAAGTTAAATCCAAACAGAAATGTTTATCTAAGCCACGTACAGCCGGTTCCTGATAAACTGTAGTTGTTCGAGATCTGGTGGGACTTAAACGGGGGTGGAATAGTAGGGGTCAAACTAATTCGATTCTAAACTCTGACCACACCAAGAGGACACCCCCGTTCGGACACAGATGGCAGTAACCGCGGTTAAATTCTCAAGCCGTAACTCTAATTACTCATAGACAAACCCGACAACCCGGATCCACGCGACAGCTGCTGGTGAAACTTGTTAAAAGCGCCAAAGGGATGATCTGGTTTTGAACGATTTTGCGATTTGAGTCCTATATTCAATTTCAATCGTCCGGCTCTCTCAACAACATATTCTAAAAATTAATTCCAATTTTTATTTACAAGTGGCTCTTTTTGTGATTTCAGCAAGGACAATTGTCATCAAAAAATGACTATGGACGTGAGCAAGTCTGAGCCGAGCAGAAATGGTGCTACCCAGCAAGAATGTGCAGGTTGTGGAAAAGCCATAACCGAAAGGTAATTTTATTTTACCTCATTAACAAACCAACACAGATTATTTTGTTTTTCTTCTTACAATTACAAGTCATGCAAAAGCCAATCAGGTTTGCAACAAAAATGTATACGAGGTTTTCAAGATATTTTGTTAAACCAATTTTTTTATAAAGGAGGAATAAAGTTTAATTTCAAAAACAAAATATTAAATATTTCATTTCTCAAACAGGATTGTACCTATTTTAGAATAATTTCAAAATTTTTAAAAAATGTTGGATTAAAGTCGAAGTTTATGCCTTGATTTGTACACGGCCTTTGATACTTTCATTTAACGATATGGATATATGGTCATCTGAAAAATCAAAAAATAAAACGAAATTGTTAGAATATTATAAGTAGATAATGTAAAAATAAAAACAGATTCAAAATACATTTTCATTTATTTCTACAAATGAAGATTATTGTGCAAAAACATCACTGGTGCGCTTACTCTACGTTTGTAAGTGTTTTACCCGTTTTATTCCCATTTACAGATATTTATTGAAAGCATTGGACTTGTTCTGGCACGAGGACTGTTTGAAATGTGGATGTTGCGACTGCAGGCTCGGTGAAGTAGGATCTACACTATATACGAAAGCAAATCTTATACTCTGCAAACGAGACTATCTCAGGTAATTCAATTTAAATTGAATAAGTTTAAATAAGTTAATTTTTACATAATTATCAAGGCTCTTGAAGTCACTCGCTAGTGGATGACTAAGCGAATCAGCAAATCGAATTTTACAGATGAGTTTCCCTTATTGAATACATTCCCGCTCTGTGCAAACAAACGTTTCGACAAATAAACCGTGTTGAGATTACGGGGTCCCGAGGGAACACGCAGGTGCCATTGTGAAAGCGGGAGCCATCGAAACTATGGGCTTTATTAATGGCCCAATATTTGAGGACAACATTACTGCTGCCGAAAGTTTATTGGTTCCCGCCGCAAGGCACAAGTGTCTACTTCAATAAATTCTTGAGCAAACACCATCCACGCAGAGAAAACTCATCGACATCTGATTCGAAAAATTATTATCATAAATGACATGTTTATCCAAAAAAAAAAATAACATATTTTCCGATTCCACAGACTTTTCGGAAATACCGGACACTGTGCTGCCTGCAGCAAAATAATTCCTGCCTTTGAAATGGTCATGAGGGCCAGAGCCAATGTTTATCATCTCGAATGCTTCGCATGCCAACAATGCAATCATAGGTAAGTGTTATTTTAAAATATATAAGAAAAACTTCCACCGAGATCCCAGGAACGTTTTATGACATATTTTTATTTGAGAAATCATTAAAAGTTAATTAGTTTGAATTAAATTCTGGGCTTGGTAATTATCTATAGGGATGGAAAAGTCTTTTAAATTATACGAGAGTAAATCCTTAAATATGAAACTTCTCGTCTAATAATCGTATTATTAGTATTAAGTCGAGTCCGTAATTAAACATTCACACCCGTCGGCAGAGTTGCCTATTCCAGTATTCCTCGCAGCAGCTCATCCGTATAACAATTTAATTCAAGCTCCAGCCCCCGCACGTCTAACTTTGCAACACTTCGCTTACTTATTCACAACAACCGAGTTAAGCTGAAACTCGTTCGAACCAAGACTTTACTCGAAACACCTCCAACCACCGAATCTGTCGGCTGGAGATAATCGCGGCTTCAGAATCCTAAGGCCTGAACTTCTTCAATGCATTGTAACATAAGTTTTAAAAAATTATTTTATTGCTTAAATCTACTTCACAAAATTTTAATAAACCTCAGATATGGGAAAAATGTTTATTTATTATTGTGCAGTAGCTGTGGGAAATTACACGGAAAGAAATAGATATTAACCGTTAATACCTGGATAATAAATCGTAATAAATCTGTTATTTATCTATAGGACGACTATCTTATATGTTTTAAATAACTATCTATGGTAGGTATTAGGATTTGTTTATAATTATATTCTTGATTTAAAATGAATCAATTTGACTGTCTAAACAATGTAATTTCGATAAAAATGAATGTTTTTTAAATCATCATTCGTCACAGTCTGTGACAATTTGAATCGTCCACTTCCCAACTTTTTCTGTGACGAGTTGAATGGTCCACTTCCCACCTTTTCAGCAATAATATCTCAGATTTTTAATTTTAATATCTCAAATTATAAGAACATTAATATCTTCTGTTATTAACACGTAATATACCTAAAAAGTGGATATATTACGCTATAATAACTAGATATTATGTGATAATATTCAGATTTTTAATATATCTAGTTCTTAATATCCAGTTTCTCCGTGTTTCGAAATTTCTCGAAATTCGCTAAAATCAATCAAAATTTCTTAAAATCCTTTACATTTTCTTAAATCCTAAATTGAACTAACATTTAAAAACCCACAATGACAAAAAATATAACCTACAAATATTTTAGGAAGAAAACGCTTCTTGATTTGTGAGATAAGTCCTTTTGACTTGAAGAACCGGTGAGGATAATTGACAGGCACAAGTGAAGGCTCGAGACATCTGGCAAAAGTAGAAGCGAAGTTTTCAACTATGCGAACGACGTGCGTTGCCTCGAGGGGGATGAAAATACGTCAGATGCAAATCATCCCTGCTAATTTCACGGAAAACTCGTGAATTCGCGGATTGTCTGCCGAAACGCAAGTGGAGAGCTTCCTGTGCGATTATGCGAATCCCCGGCGTGACGTTTACTGGATTACTCACTTCGGATTTCCATACTTTCGTTTGGACTTTAGATCCTAAAACTCACGCTTGAATTACACCCTGAAAATTATTTATTTAAAATAAATAATAAATAGCGTCAATTAATTAGTCAAAATGCTTATTGAATACTTCGTAAGAGACGAAGAAAATGAGAACAACAAAGTAGGCAAAGAATTGTTTCAAATTTACGAGCGTCGCTTTACCTCGGGTGTATGATTAAACAACTCAGGTGTTTTATGCTCGGCTCGCGAAGATTGCGTGACTCAACGGCTACATCCGTTTCCGTCTTACGGTCAACCACTTGAACCCCTTAAACCAATGGACGGCGCTTATAGTCTTATACCTATCAACCCATTTCTTTCGACACAATCCATCTTTGAATTCGCCTTCATAGCATTTAATTTTATTTTATAGAGACTCTGATCACTTTTTAAATCCGATAAGTTGAAAACGATTCAATTTTTTTAAAATTATAGATAGAAGCATTGCTAAACGAATTTAAGGTCACGAGACTTTGGAAGGGTTGCGAAAGGTCATGAAAATGCCGTAGACAATCTGACGACTGACATTAGACACACGAAATGCCATCAACCCTAGTCACACTCTCCTCACTATTTATACTTTCAATTTATATCGTTTAAATTCAAATATAAAAATATGACTTGAATTCACATTTAAAATTCTCATAAATTTTAAACTATATAATTCATATTTAATGGTATTTCAAAATATCTCTATTTTAACCGTTCACTTCGCGAGTCACAATGTTTTAAAGCCGATAATTCACTTCAATTTATAGAGCGTGCTTTGGATATTTTGAATTGTAGTGAGTTCATCGATTACTTTTCATATATTCTCTTTGTTTTTAAAATAAAAACGAGGTTACATTTTGATAATCGATTAATTCACTAAATTAATTAAAACTTCCTTATTTATATCTCTCTTACTTTACATTATTTCTTTAAAATGAATGACACAATTATTCTTACTGGCTGCAATAAAGCTCGTCATAAAATACGATTAACTTCTCTCTTGTTTAGCAGCAGTCATCTTTTTACCTTTCAGAAGTGATACTACTTAATTCAAAGTTAACTCGTTTCACTCAGAGGGACGAGAGAAAGCTCGAGGCAAATAAGCTTTCTTGACTTATGATCCGTAAGATGAAGCATCGAAACTCAGACCTTTGTCTATGAAAGCTCACCATTATTGTCGGGACACCCCTCTCCTTAAGGAGTAAGCTCTAAGCCTCCTCTTAGCATTGTGCTGCTTGTTCTTGTAAAGCATGCCATTGTTACATTATTATTACTCCTTACGAGTCAAGGTATAATAATTTTCAAACAAAATTATTTAATATTCCACTCTATCCCACCCCCAAACATAACAAAGTAGGGGTAGTTACAGAAAAATTCTATCGTAAAAAATTCTTTAAAACGTGGTGTAACGAAATGTCTCGAAAATCTCGCATACATTGTTGTTGCAAATCTGATTGGTTTTTGAATGACTTGAAGTTGAAAGAAGAAAAATAAATGAATGGGGCAAAAAAATTCCACGAAAACCTTCGAAATCCCTTATTAAAATTCATTAAGATTTCTTAAAATTCCCAGGAAGCTCTTGAAATCCCTTAAAAATCCACAAAAACCATTCAAATCATGAATCTCTTGAAATCCAAGTTAAAATTTGCAAAAATCACTCAAAATTCCTAAACACCTCCTGGAATTTCTTAACATTTAAAATCTCTTAAAATCCTTAGAAATCTTATCAAATTCCATGAAATACTTAAAAATTCCACAAAATCTTTTAAAAATTAGAAAAATATCATGAAATCCCTTAAAATTTTACGACAATAAAATTTTCGAAATGCTTTAAATCCCATTAAATATTTTAAAACTCATAAGAATCTCTTGAAATCCGTGAAATCTCGTGAAATAACTACAATAACATATAAAATTCCTTTATATCCTTTAAAATCCATTGAAATTATAAGAAATCTCATAAAATTCCATGAAATCCTTTAAAATTTCACAAAATCTTTTAAAAATCACAAAAATTTCTTAAATTTTCTTAAAATTCTTTGAAATTCCACATCATTTAAAATATTTTTAAATCCCTTAAACTTTCTAGAAACCTTTTAAAACCTCTTAAACTTCCTCGAAATTTCACGACAAGATTTGAAATCTCTTAAAATCTCTTAGAATTCTTAAATTCTATAAAATCCATTAAAATTATTAGAAATCTCATTAAATTCCATGAAATCCGTAAAATTCTATAAAATCCTTTAAAAAACAGAAAATTCCTTAAAATTATTAAAATCTCTTAAATTCTTTCAAAATTCCTGGAAATTTTATGATAACATTTAAAATTCCTTAAAATCCCTTAAAATTCTCTGAAACCTTTTGAAATCTCTTAAAATTCCTCGAAACTTCACAAGATTCAAAATCCCTTAAAATCCCTTAAAACACCCAGAAACCATTTGAAATCACTTAAAATTTCACAAAAACCTTCAAAATCGCTTTAAATTCGTTGAAACCTCTTAAAAATTCGTGAAAACCTTTTAAATTTCCCAGAAACTTCTTGAAATTCCTTGAATTCTACGATAACATCTAAAATCCCTTTACGAAATCTTTTATAAAATCCTAAAAATCTTTAGAATTTCGTAAAAATCACTTAAAAATTGTCAAACCCCTTTAAAATTCCTAGAAACGTCTTGAAATTCCTCTCTAAAAAAAGTGATGTAACGAAATGTCCCTAAAATCTTGCATACATTGTTGTTTCAAACCTAAATCTGAATCAGCGAAATTTCATTGGTTTCTGAATGATTTGAAGTTGTAAGAAGTAAAATAAATAAATAATACATAAATACCCATGGATAGGTGAAGATAGATAGAGATACAAGGATAGAATTATTATTTAGCAAACACCCTGAATGGGGGGTGGCAGTTTTGTGTAAAAGGGCGCTGCGAAGACTCTGGGAGAGCTTTCGTTGAAATTCATGAGTAGTCGCGATTTCTCAGTATAGCGAGCACAATGCAAAGTCAACTTCGCACTAGGTATTCACACTCGACGACCCTGTGCTACCAGGGTGGGCGGCCATTTTGTTTCCGGTGTCCCGGGGCTACTTCCGGTCACCGTCACGCAGTCCCGAGCCGCAGAGTGCCCCCGAGCAGCGGACTCTTGAGATCTCCTTTCACGATTATATTCAAATTAAATGCGGAGTCTAACCGGTAATATACTGCCACCAATTTAGCTACAACCCCCCGAGGGGTGGTTTACCTTACCTCACAACTGTGCGAAACCGTTCCGGGGAATTGTTTCATTTTGTCTACCAAACACCCTCCCAGAAAGTCGGACCTCACTCAGACCTCTCTCTTTTTTCAGGAATCGATTTAAAGAAGGTGGGGGTGCTCTCTACCCCCGTAGCAAGTTCACTCATGTTTCAACTTCTAATCCCTTAACTCGCGTATATGTTAGTTCCATATCAATTTTAAAAACATCGATTTTTTCAAATGAATTTCATCAATTGCATATTGAGGTTTTCGATTCGCGAAATCTGTATAGGGAGTGAAGGCAGTTCCGATTCTGAGAGTCGGTATCGCGTTCAAGCGCCGATGCATTCGAACAGTGGGTTTCGGTTGCATTTTCACTGGCGATAATCCAACACGTCGAGGCCTCTGTTGCACAAACCGAGGTGCTTTGTGTCACCGGATAACCTAGACTCGCATTACGCTGCGAGCTCTGGTAGCCGTTCCGATAGACCTTTCACCCTTGTCTCCCCCGGCCGAAAAAACACCCCCATGCCACACTACCCCCTTCAACCATTAACGTTTCGTCGTTGATCACCATGCCCTCTCGATCCCTCTTCAAAAGCTCTCTGTTTCATCCGATACTCGTATCGTAATAGGCGTTTTGGCGATTATAAAACGAATGCCGTTTCGTCGCATCCTATTGCGATTGATCAGAGCCAAAATACGATAATGAAATCACACGAGGCGTCGATGTGGCCTACCGCTGAATCAATTTATTTCCAGATTACTGTTATTTTCTACCCCCTTTTCTACCCTTTTTCTTTTCCCTCTTCCAAACTTCTTTTTCACCTGTTTTTCCAACTCCCTTTGGCAAACTTCTTTTCCACATTCATTTTCCCTCCTTCCAATTTTTTTTGAGAGAATGAGGAATTTTAAAAGATTACATGGAACTTTAAATTATCTTCATTTTATTTAGACTAGTAACTGCGATTTTTTGTACTCTTTTTACTAAAAGCAGGCCTTCATTTTGACGTCCCTTAAAATTCCTTAAAATTCCGCAACCTATCATTATAACCCTTAAAATTACTTAAAATCCTATGAAATCAATTGCTATTTCTTAAAATTCCTTAAAGTTACTCAAGTGGTCGATTTGGCATAGAATGCCCCATATATATTAAATATTAATATATAAAAACTGATATAAAAAAATGCACGAAAAGTTTACTATAAGTAATCTGTTTAATTTCTCAAAATAATGGTCACTAACCTTACCATATATAGTTTAAAATACTTTTTTGCTTCACTAATAATCATTTATTTTTCACTTCAAAATAATTATTTTTATCACTTTAAATTATTTTCTATCTTTATATAACCTTTTTAACAGTAATCGTTTTGACAACGAAAATAATCTGAAGATAGTTTTCAAATTCGGTATATTCACACAATTCGCGCAGTTTCCAAACCAATCAGGTTTTCGATAACAATGTGTTCGATATATTGGTAACATCACTTTTTTAAGATAAGATATAAAATTATTCGAAAAAAAATTACATATATTTGGAATTATAATTATTTCTACTTTTGAAAGAGTTCAGATTAATTACAAGCAAATGCAAAACAAAAATGAAGGAGTAGAAACTGAATTGACAACATCCTGTTGACACGATTCGCCATTGAAAGACGTAAGCTTTTTGGTTGTAGCATTTCGACGCACCCGGTACGAGTTGCATCGACGCTTTTGGCGCTGACAATACCGCAATGCACAGGTTGGCCTAATAAAACTATGATCGCCGGATAAAACAGTGCAGTGCATGCTGGTAATTAGCGGTATACATAAATCATTGGCAACGTAGCACGTAAATGCATACACACACGCTAACATGAGCTCAACCTCCGCCCATTACCTCTCACCCCTCACCCCCTAACCACCCATAGTCAGGCAAACGAGCAGCTATAATGCGCAACGCAAATGTTTCCAAGTTACCAAGTTGTGCATTCACAGGCCCTAATCTTCCACTCTGTAATTTCTGTATATATTAAAGAAAAAATGTATTGAATAAAAAAAACGGTTCCCTTTTGATGGCTTATTCGAGAAAAGATTTATATATTGGGACAGCATCTTTTTGCCGAAGAACCAAAATCCCGAATGTGAAAAAATACTGAAAAAGTAATTGACGAAAATTCAAATTGCTGAAAAATGCAAATTTCCAAACTGAAATAATATTACCGAAAATGTTTATTAAAGAAATTTAAATATGCTGAAAATATTTATTGAAGAAAGTAGACAATTATCGAAATTTCAAATTCCCGATATTTCATTTTCCCAAAAATATAAAAAATTGTTGCCCCTTATTATTATTATTATTATTATTATTATTATTATTATTATTGTTACCAATTTACATTTATTCAATTTTGAATGCGTTTAATTCAAAATTGCAAACGTTTCAAATATAAAATTAACAATTAAAGCCTTCAATTTGATATCCTACAATGTTGAACAAATAAAGCTGGGAATCATATTTCCTCATTTAAATTAAAAATTCCTTGACGATTACATTTTTTTAATTATTAACGTTTAAAATTTCCCCTCGATAAAATTGATCACCTCTTCTTATTTGCTATTGGAAAATATATTTGGACGATTGATTTAATACTAAAAAAATATTTCGAACTGAAATTCCGTTTGATCTCGGTTATAATTGGTTTGCAAATACGCACGTTTACTCAAATTGATTTCCGCTGATTCTGACTATGATATAATAAATAGGTGTCATTAATCATTGAGAGCACGTGGTATTATTAATCCGCACTATATGATTTTAATGAAAGTTTATGCGCTGGATACAAATAGTAATTCACGGTTGTGGAGAATTAATTAAGGGACACATAATTTGATACAGTCCGTAATTAATGCGGATTTTAGTAAAGTATTCAAAAAAGCAAGGAGAAGGAAGCGCTTGTGTTGTGTAACATGCGAACGAGCGATGGCCCTTAACGTCAGAATTAATTCATAGCCGACGTTCACATAAAGCCCTGGATTTTTGAAGTGCTGTCATGCAAAGTGATGGCTTAATCTCCGGTTTAGGCTCCTTAGTCGAGACTACACCTAACTTAAGCCTCACGCAGATTAAATGAAACTTTAAGCTCTCTTCATTGCAGATGGTCCTTCATAATTTGCTGCAGATTTTTATTATCTTATATTCATTTCATATTTCCCTATAATCTACTATTTGATGGATTGAAATACATTTCATTCATTAGAGAAAGCACATTTAATTCTCGTTTATGCAGAATTATCTGTTATGATCTAATCAGAGAAAATGTGCTCAATCAGTTCGAGAAAAGTAACCGACAGCTCGGAATTGGCTCGACAGGCTAATTAGTGAAACATCAAGTTCGATTAAATATGTGAATTTAATCGAGTGAGCGAGAAATTAGCTGAGTTGCCTCGCAGCTGACTGACAGAATCATATCGAAATATAATATAACTAGCAAACCAACACGCGCGCTGCGCACATGATTATTTATTTTACTTCTTACAACTTCAAGACATTCAAAAACCAATGAAATTTCGCTGATTCAAATTTAGAGAGCAGGTTTGACACAACAATGTATGCGAGATTTTAAGGACATTCCGTTACATCACTTTTTTTAGAGAGGAATTTCAAGACGTTTCTAGGAATTTTAAGGGATTTTGACAATTTTCAAGTGA
>JAUESH010000020.1:19168401-19189560 GCA_032275165.1 Synergus magnus | reverse complement strand
CGAATTTTAAGCGATTTCTAGTGTTTTCGTGAAATTTCGAGGAATTTTAAGGGAATTCAAAAGATTTTTATGATTCTGAAATGATTTTGTAAAATTTTATGAGATTTCTAATAATTTTAATGAGTTTTAAAGGATATAAAGGGACTTAAAATATTATCGTAGAATTTAAAGAATTTCAAGAAGAGCATTTTATTAAAAAAAAAAAAAAAAGAAAAGCCTGACATTCATCCCCCTCTATTAATTTTCTAGACCTTGATATTGTAACACCTCGCGCATTGATAAGCTATATTAATGACCTAGATTACCAGCAAAATGAAGATCTTCTGAAGGGAAGGAATCTGTGGTATATCGCAACATCGCATTAGCCTATAAAAGGGTTGAACGAGCCTGGATGAAAATGCAATATTTCCGAGTTAAGCTTCGAATTCCTTAAGAAGGGTGTAATAATGAAATAGAAGAGGGTGAAATCGAGGGTGGGGAGAATCAAAAAGCGAGTCGAAGATGAAAGGCAATCGTATCAAAGATTTTTTCCGTCAATAAAATGGAAGTCGAATTTTCGCGAAGGGGAGGGAGAACAATGAGAGAATGAGACACATTGGGGCCAAAACGAGAGGGTAATAAATCCAGGGTCGCTCGGAGCAGACACTTATATCGAAGTTCTCAGGAGTCGGAGGATTTCGCGGTGGCAACGCGATTGCCAGAAACGCCCGGCGGGTGCTCGTCCACAGAAATTGGCGTTTCATCCAAACGACAGACTCGTCACGAATCATAGCAGATCGCTTTCCTCGACCTAAAACTACATTTCGAATCATTGCCACTTCTTCAAATTGACTTCTCTTCAATTCCAAAGTCTAAATATTCCAGCATGCTAAGCTTAAAATAATGTACAAGCTTGAAAAACCTAAGTTTACATTAATATAACTGAAGTCTAAAATAAACTCAATATTTTCAAGTTCTGTGGTAACTTCGCTTGCCTAATTAATTTTTCAGATCACTGAAACTGATATAAACCCCTCGTCTCATTGTCCTTGTCTCGGAACATATTTTTTTCAATAGCTGGACTCTTGCGAATGTTTTATCGACTTTGACACTTCCTGCGGAAGTTCAGACGTTAAAGTGAAGGGCGTCAGCCGATAAAAAGTAGAAATTGTTGAAAGAAAAGGTTCGATGAAAGATCGAGGTCTCGTATTCGTTTTTGCCGTGACGAGCTCGTTAAGGACGGCCGTCGAGTCGTTTTCGAGTTTTGCACAGCTCATCAAGAGGGTCTTACGATGCCCAAGGGCTAGTCTCTTCTCGATGCCCTTCACCATCGAGTCGCGAAGGGTAGATTCGAAGTCCCAAGGGTGAAATGGCTCATTCCAACACACTTATCCGGCGCACGCCGTAGATAACCATAGATTAATGGGGCTCAGAGACTCAAGCAAAAGGAGAGATCCATAAGTGGAAGCCTTATACCTTACGAGGCCAACGGCGTCTTCTCTGATTTATCGTTTATTGAGAAATATGGCGATCTCTTCGTACACTCGCACTCAAAGATTAACCCCCTTCTTCTTGTCCTTTAACCTAAACCCCACTTCTTTTTCCATCTTACGCTTCCCTGCTGATTCTTTCTTATTTCCAAGCTTTTGTCTCCTAACGGGATGAATCCTTCGACGCAGAAGAAAAACAATCGGGGTTCTGATGATTCGCCGATTGCCAATAAATTTTGTGGAAGACCCTCTATTACCAAGAGATGATCAGGCATCGCTTGTTTGTTCGCGTTACTGACGCTCGATAGCATTTATGTAAAGAAATACAACGGGAAGATAAAGGAAAATGTTAAAAAAAAAAACATGTTATTCTGAATTTCTATTCCCCGAAATTATAGTAATTAGATAGGATCCTGAGTGGTACAATATCGTGTCGAATAGCATTCAGCTGTGCTCTCTGACGTGACATTTAGATAGGGATGTCAACCGTCTGGTGGGTAAATCTGTCCCTGAAAGCGAAGGTAGGCAGCGTATTGCAAGTCATCTCCATCTCTCCTTCAAGCGAGCGAGTTCACTCTTGATCGAATTAGCACGCCGAGAATGCCTGATACCCTGACTGTCTGAAGTAATTAACGACAGAATGCGAGGTAACCAGCCATTATCGAAACAACGCTCCCAAACTTCGCCATACCGATCTGCCCTTCACAAGACAAGTTCCCAAAGTCTATCTACTTCAAGAGAGGTACAATTCATTCATAAATATCACATAATTCACTTTAGAGAGATAAGAAACATCGAGGATTTGAGGCATCTGGATACTATTACAAAATGGAAGACATTGCAATTTAATCAATATAAGATTCATTGAAGCGAAGATAAAATCAAGTAGCTTTCCCAGACTCTTCCATTACCCTCGATGAGTGTTTACAAATTCAGCTTGAAATATCTGGCTTCGAGAAACACATCAATGATGAAAAAGGTGTTCGTCGTCTATTCTGAGCAGAAGAGGCCGACGTCTTGACTCCATTAACTTCACACTTAGCAGCACCTTAGACCTAGCAGAGCCCCAACCTCTCTGCTACCTTGCTAGCGGAAGATCTGATTAGGGGTTCGAGTCTCTGCTAAACGCGTTAGACTCTGATGTAGGGGGCGAACGGGGCAAGGGGTAGCCCGGTTGTCTCTACGGTTTGATGCAAATTGAGTAGGAGCGCAACCAACTACGTCGGTATCCTTAAGAGAGGCTGAGACTCTCATCGTAGCTTCCTCCTTCGCGAATGTCTGATCGAGCCGAAGTTTATTCGAGCAACCAGCCGTTCCTTGTAACAATCCAAAGTGTTGCCGTTTGGGGTTTCTCCTGTTTGTCAGGGAGAATCTCAAATTTCTGGAGCTTCCTTCCTCGCAGACGAAACAATATGCACCCTAAATTAAATATTTGCCAACCTGCGATATTTCAAATTTTTGGCTGACAACACACGGAATTTTACTACTTTCTCAAACTGGCTGATCATAATTGACTTGAACTACTGACTTTTTACATCCCTATATTACCTTCCACTTTTTCATTGCTTTAGTTCGACTGAACATGGACTTTTACTACTTTATCCACCGTGGCTGACAATTAATTGACTTTTACTACTGAACCCTCATATCACCCCATAATTTCCCCCTGATTCTTTTTACAGCCCCAGGCTGACTAAAAATGGACTTGCACTACTTCCTCCCATTCGGATGACTATACAATGATTTGTACTACTGACCTCCCTCACAACAACATGGACCTTTACTACTTTGTCTCCACTGGCTGAATAAACGTGTACTTTTACTACTTTATCCCCAGTGACTGACCGTGCATTGATTTTTACTACTAGCCCAATCACTTCCCCTCCTTATTTTTACAGTCACGGGCTGACTAAACATAGATTTCTCTTACTGGCCCCATCACATCCCCTCCTTTATTTTTACAGTCCCTGGCGGACTAAACATGTACTTTTACTACTTCATCTCCAGTGACTGACCGTGCATTGATTTTTACTGCTGGCCCAATCACTTCCCCTCCTTTATTTTTACAGTCACGGGCTGACTAAACAGAGACTTCTACTACTGGTCCCATCACTTCCCTTCCTTTATTTTTACAGTCACGGGCTGACTAAACATAGACTTCTACTACTGGCTTCATCACTTCCCCTCCTTTGTTTTTACAGTCACAGGCTGCCTAAACATGGATTTCTACTACTTCCTTACAAAAAAATTTTTTTTTTTCAATTGGAAAACAAAAATAGAAAAAAAAATAATCCCACTCTGAAAATTTCAGAGAATTTGCGAAAAATGTCAGTTTTTTATAAAAAAAAAAAAAAAGAAAACAAAAATGAAAAATGACAATCACCTCGAAATTTGCGTTTTTTTTCCGAATATTTAAAAAAAAAACCGTTGAAGATGGATCTGTATAATTTTTATAAATTTTTTTCTGGAAAGTGCATTTAAAAACAAAAATTTTGAAAAAAAAACGTCCCGATAAGTCAATTTTTCTAAAGGTTACGACCGTTTGAAAAAAAGCAATTTGTTTGAAAAACCCATAACTTTTTTTGGGTTAGGTAAAAAAATTTTTTTAAATTCTGAAAAATGTTTTTGATAGGGTAGAAAAAGGTAAAAAAGTTTCAGCCAAATTGAAAGGGGTCGGTGTCAAAAGTGGTCGATTTGGCATGGAATGCCTCTATAACATTAAAAAGAAATAGGAAAAAAATTATATTCATAGTTAGGTATCTTTTTAACCTTGAAGTATTTCAATTTTCAAGTTTTTTTTAACTGTGTATGTAATTTTTAATATCTTGTAATCGGCTTTCAAAACAAAGCATCATACTATTTTGGAGTGGATAAGAAATTTTTCCCATGTTCGAACTACAAAAGGGAAGTTTCACGTTTTCCGTTCCTTCAGTTGTTACGGAAATTGAAGGAGTTTAAAAACAAGGTAGTTCTTACTTTTTCTTCCTTTCTTTCACGGATCTATAGTTGAGAAAACGTCTGACGCAGCGATCCATTCGAATTTCATGATACAGCGATATAGCGGGCCGCTCGTTTCAAACGCCGTAAATGTTTAGTATACCGCGCAGGTGCGGAGGTGCTGAAAAAATCACGTCTGCATTTGCATAAGCGCCGGAATAAACCACTCGACAGAAATCCCGACATAAACCTAAACAGGATTCCACCACGGGACACAGCGTCCGCTGAATACGCAATGGCCGCGGGTATCTGCTTACCACCGCTGAATACTTTTATTATTCGCCACCAAGTTACAGTGCGATGCGCGTATTCGTATATATTTACTCTCGCAATTTTTCTCGCTTCCGTCCTCAATGCAGAAAAATACATTTTACATTCTCAGTATCCATCTTTTCTTCAATCATATTGCATTTTTCACTTCAAAGTTTAAATAAAAATACATATTCCATATTCTCAATAGACGCATAGATTTCTGCTTTATTTATAATAATATGGTTTCTTTTTTCGAAGAAATGTTTTCATTTGCTCGAACTTTGTTTTGACTACATTCAAGTGCTTAAATTCTTCCAATTTAGAACATTGTCGATTCTGATAATTTTAATAATAAAACCAAAAATCATCGAATATTTTTATCCCACTTATTTTTTACCTTTTCAAAAACTCATTCGAGAAATAAATTGCTCGGACACGCTGCTTTAAAATCTTGAGACTGATGTCTTTCACACCTGACTCGAATTTCAATGTGGCGAATGTCTTTTAAGGCCTGACGAAATGATTCTCGTGGCTTTTGTTCCGGTGGTGAAATATAATAATGTATACAGATATATGTACTCCTTCCTTCACCCTATTGATCTTTTTTTATACTGCCCTTTCTTGTTATCCCCATAAGGTGGTATTTTTTCTGCAGATTCTCAAAATCCAGAAAAGATCGTCTTTTAAACCGGCAATAAAAGCAAAATGGGAAATGTTAGATTTTAAAGGCTCGCGGGGCCCAACTCGAAGCGACAGTTGGCATAACAGTATAACCCCGCAGCATCCTTATTTCTCTAATACTGTAATCCGAGCACGTCCACACCAACGTGCTCTTGAAAGCATATCCTGCTGGCTAAATTATTCCCAAATATTGGATTCTTTCCCCTAAAGTGTAACTGGATATTAAAATGATAAAACGGACATTCGGATTTTCATTATGGGTATTATGTAATTACGAAAAATAAGATATCCTCGGTGTTTGATGAACATATAAACGTATACATTTTTTACGCCGAATGTTTTTAGCAAATGCGAACTTTAGTGTTGGGAGTCTAATTTCCATTGAGTCATAATTCGTCCTCATGTCCTAGTGTGGTTTCTTTCTTTTTGGATTAAAAAATGTCGCCTTTTCGAGAGATCAGAACATCGAGCATCAGCGCCATAAAAAGCAATGCTCCCTCGTAACGGGCTACGATAAGTACCACGATGTGAACTAAAATCGATTCAGGACATAGAATCGAGTGCCATAAAAAAGAAGCATTAGAGGGAGGGTGCTTCTGTATAATGGTGTTATGATTTCAAGCAAAGATACGTGTCGTGTTTGGTGATAACGTGGTACCACAAATGCTAAACGCTTCTGACATTAGAGTCTAAAAAAAATCATTGCATCACAGTAGATCACTCTTGGAGATTTACTGCCTCTCAAACATTTTCGAGATATGCTCCTCCATATCTCACTAAATAATAATAATATTGTAATCTCATATTTACTAACTTATTTCGAGCACATTTTTGTAAGGAAAATGTCTCTACGAAAATTTCTCTATGAAAATGTCTCTATTAAAAAATCAAATTTTCATTAAAGAGTTTTTAAAATTAGTCCGACAACCTATCGTCGAAATCTCCGGACATGTTACTTTCTTCAAATCGACTGGAACTTTGCATTTAAAAGACCTTGAAGATTGCCAGTAGCAGGAAGAAGGGTGGTTTCGCTCCTTGTTTTTATTTTCTCGGCAATTTCCTCGGCGGAGCAGAACGGAAAGCGGTCTTAAAGAGAATTAGCACGCTTTAGTGTCCCGCCTACGTTGCCGTCGGAATCTCTCCAACCTGGCGCCATTCCTAACAACTCGAATCTCCATTAAAAAATATATAAAAAAAAAGTAGACTCCCCCATATTTACGATTATTAATTGTTTGGATTTCTCTTTCAGATTTTGCGTCGGCGACAGGTTCTATCTCTGTGAAAATAAAATTCTCTGCGAATACGACTACGAAGAAAGGCTCGTCTTCGCGAATATGGCCCTTCATCCTCCAGCAAATGCCACTTTGGCTCATATGAAGACTAGAGTAACTCACCTAGCTGCACCCGTAAGTGATTTTTCTTTTACTATACTATAAATATTTTCCAAAAGCTTTACCAAAGACAAACTAAACCTAGCAACAAAACGTATGAACTAAACCTTTAATTGCTTTGGAATAAATTTGCGTCTGAAGGTAGTTGAAAGAGATTCAGGAGGGCTTAATGAATCTCGATTTACGGCATTCCTCGCATTTAGGGACTTGATCAGTTTTCCTTGAGAGAATGTTGGAACTCTAAGGCGAAGACTCCTGACGACCTAACCCCTTAAGGTGGGTTAAAGTGGCAGTCCTGACCCTCTCGACAACAAAGGAGTCCCTCGAGGCTTCAGCTATGCTTTACTGCGTTGCCATCGTCTTACGAGTAGGATATCGCGTGTCCTTATTAATTAAGCTCGCCCACTAAGCAAGCCCCGTCGCATGCCTTAACGATCCACAGCTCCTTGATGAGTGACGCAAAGGTCTACAAGGTGCGAATAAATGCAACTTTCCTGGTCATTGTAGACTTTACAAAAACGATTAATTAACGAACGAAATCTCAGTCAAAGACAATGACAAAAACATTTTTCGTCAGGATTTTATAGTGCTTTGCAGTAGGTCCATTATAACTGATGAATTTCAAATCTTTTTTAAAACTATTTTGTTGCGTCTGACTAAAACCAACAGTCACTACTTAAAAGTAAATGTTTTAGTGTGTCTGACTCTAATATGCTGTAACTACTTAACATTAAATATTCAGCCCTGTCTGGGTAAAACCAACTGTTATGTCTGACTAGAACCAACTGCAACTACTTTAAATCAAATATTTTGGCGTGTCTGGATATAATATGCTGTAACTACTTAACATTAAATATTCATCCGTTTCTGGGTAAAACCAACTGTTATGTCTGACTAGAATCAACTGCAACTACTTTAAATTAAATATCCAGTCGTGTCTAGGTAAAACCGGCTGTAACTACTTAATATTGAACATTCGAATATGTCTGACTAAACCCAACCTAAACTGCCCTAAAAATGTAATAATTCCGCTTTGTCTGTAATAGAAATGTGAGATAGTCAACCTAATGTGGAAAGAAGATAATCCAAGGAAGCTAATTAATAAACTCTGAATCGCTAATCTTTCTAGGATTAAGCCCTTAATTATCCTAAGGCAACATTCGCATATCAGAACAATGTGCTTAAGCTTCATTCGCATGGAAGGACCTTGTCTGTCCAACCTAACTCGGAACGGATCTACTTAATCCGGGTCTCGTCTTGCCAAGATCTTTGCATCGTCGTCTAGTAGCTAGACATCACGTACTACGATTTTCTTAGCAAAATATTGACTGCCCTAGGACACATAGATCACAATTCATCAGAGACTATAAATAAACTGAAATCCTTAAAAATAGAAGCGGAAAATTCTTCGATGGATTCATAGATTATTAATTAAAGATTATTTTTTATAAGTGCCGGTCTTAGCCTATGTGGATTTCGAAGGTATTCTTGAAATTTTTTTGCGCCATTAGTTTGTTTTTCTTCTTTCAACTTCAAGTCATTCAAAAGCCAATCAGGTTTGCAACAACAATGTATGCGAGATTTTCGAGACATTTCATTACACCACTTTTTTAAGATAAGAAAATATATTAGGTAAATATATGAATAAAACGAAAATGTAAACATAAATGTCTATTTTTATTTCCATAAGAATAAAGCGAATAGAAATGAATTAAAGGAACTCCAAAGACCGAAGCAACATATTCGACTGAAAAGGAACATGGGGGTAAAATGTTTATCCCAAATTGAACCATAGCAAGCAGGTAGCGATCTTAATTAAGAAAGTTATGCGGAGAGGTGCAACCGCATGTTTCATCACTGGAAATTGCTTTCGCGGATCCTTCGTTTGGCGCATTAGAAAATAGTGCGGGGTAGAAAGGTGGAAAGGGGAGGGGGGGAAGAAAGGGTTAAGTTCTGCACGCTCAAATCGTACGCATGCATAGAATAACGAGGTCTCAACCCGATGATATCGGACTCGGTAACGTGTACTACTTATAATATGCAAATGTCCTTTTCCCTGCCCTTCAACCCGCCAGCAAACTGCGTGTAATTCTGGGGTTGATAACCCTCGCGACTCTATCCCAGCGTCACATAAGGGGTGACTCGCCTTGTGTATCTTAGTTTAATTAATATCGGTTGCATTAACGAGTGGAATACGTGACGGGGCCGCGAGCAAACTAGGTTCACGTTTCAGAATTTCGAACTAACTTCCATCCCAAATAGTTCAGCGAGAATTCATCATGCCGTAAAGGAATTCGCTTAAGAGAATTTTATTTACATAAATAGCCCGCGACTATTGCATATTTATATTTATATTATATTTTCTAGTGTACAGACTATCTTATTTACTCGAATTTGCGAAAATCGGAGATGAGAAGTAGATACTTGCTTCTGGAAAATTGACAGCCTGCTCTCGAGCTTCTACTCGTGAGCGATCGATTTCTATGGGGTTTACGGGTTATAAATGACTCGTGTATAACGGCGTGTAAAATAACGGGTGCGCTTGTGGTAATACCAATAATCGCGATGGCATGCTAATGTCGTCAAAGCATCTATTACCCTAAGCTTGATGGATCCCTCTTGACATCTCGTTTAAACATGAATGCCTTAAGATTCAGATCGATTTTTTTAATAAAGAGAAGTAGTTTTAAGGTTCCTATCTTAAATTAATTTTAAAGGATTTAACGATATTTTGTGTAATTTTAAGTAAATTAAAAACTTTAAAGCGATTCCAAGGGATTTTACTAAATTTCATTGAATTTTCAGATATTTTAAGAGATTTAATGAGCTTTCCTGAGATTTTGAACAATATTAAGAAATTTCAAAGGATTTTACCAAATTTATTGGGAATTTTCAGAAATTTGAAGGATTTTGACGATATTTTGTAGGATTTTAAGTAATTTTAAGGGATCTTAGCCCGTGTAGAAATTTCTCTATCTTTCCCTACTTGAAGTAAGATTTTAGTGTGGCGCGGTCTAGAGACTAGAGACTAATGTAGAGATTCCGGAAAGTTTGCGGAAATTAGTGTCCCAACAATTTTAGAGAAAATTCCCGAAGAAATTTTTTACAGTGTTTTTGAAATCCTCTGAATCTTTTTGGTAAAAACGAGAAAATAATCGCGCGCAAAGCGCGCGGATCATAGTTGCTACTCTCTTAATATTCGAATCATGAAAAGATGAGTTTAAAATGAGTGAAAGATGAGTAACAAAGCTAGCATTTCTAACAGTGAAGGCAGAGAAAGTCGACCCTCTCAAATTCGAATCAAACTTGGAATTAGGAGTCGTAACGAAATGCAAAGTGCTGGTAGCACTATCTGGAGTGCAGAATCAAGGAGAGGCGTTAAGGTTCTTAAAAACCACGAAGAGGCAGATTGCCCCAGTCGGTTCTATCGAGGCATACCTACCCCTAAGCCGAAGAGAAGAGAAAGGGCGCGCGTTCCGAGAGTCGGGGTAGTTTTTTTGATTGCCTGGGAACCAGACAGCTGTCTCAATCTTAGTCCCTCTCTCTGTATATCTATATATGTAGGGGAAAGCGAAAATTCGCGGGCCGACCTTTTACTGTGAATAATACCCTCACTTGTTAGGAATTACCCAAGTGTACCCAACAACGATCACCAACAATTGACTAGTCATCACCCTTCATAAAATACAGACTTTGTTGCATTGAAAACATTTCCATTTTAGGGGGTTTTATTTTTTTAGGGGCACGCACATTTAAGACTTTTATATAACCCAGTGTTTCTCCTTAGAACTACAACAATTGTTCAGAAAAAAATTTTACTTTAGAATCCCTTCCAGGTTGAGTAGTTACACCCAGATTTAGTCAGACTAAAGAGTTTTTTAAAAGAGTCAATAATATGTTTTATTTCTTATTTATTTGCACTGAAATATTTAAAATATATGAGATATCTATCGTCAAATGGAAAACAGTATTCAGAATAGATTAGCTCTTCTCGTACTTAATTAATTTTTAACTTATTATTTTGAAAAAGCACGAGAAAGTAGAATAAGAAAAGCAGTTGGAAAGATGTAATAAAACTGATCAAGAGGGAAATTCCGAAATGACTAAACAGTGTAAAAAAAAATGGCAATTACTTTTTATTTTGGTCTGATTATACCCCTGAGACTTGGGGGTTGAAGTCGAAAGAGCGTGAGAGAGTTAGGAGAGGATGGGATGGGAACTTCGAAACGATTATCTGAGTTTTAAAACAAACTCTCAAGTGTCTGCAAAGTCCTCTGCGAATCAGGGGTGGGGGCAAAGGGTGAGTAAAGAGGGCGGTGGTGGCGGGGTGAGATAATATGCTAATGCCAGTACGGCGCTACATCGGAATTTAAGAGGATCAATGTGTACAGGTTCGGCGTCGTGTATAAGGTATATTACAGTCGTCTATATAAGGATTTCTAACGATTATGGGATGTATCAAAATTTACCAGATAATCTACATAAGATATCTTAAAAAAGTGGTGTAACGAAATGTCTCGAAAATCTCGCACACATTGTTGTTGCAAACCTGATTGGCTTTTGAATCTCTTGGAATCTCTTGAATCCTCTTGGAATTTCTTAACATTTAAAATCTCTTAAAATCCTTAGAAATCTTATCAAATTCCATGAAATCCTTACAAATTCCACAAAATCTTTTAAAAAATAGAAAAATCTCATGAAATCCCTTAAAATTTTACGACAACTTTCGAAATCCTTTTAAATTCTACAAAATCTTTTAAAAATCATATATGTATAGAAATTCTTTGGAAATCCCTCAATGAAATTACTTGCAAAACTTTAAAATCCTTTAAATCCCATAAAATATTTTGAAACTCATAAAAATCTCTTAAAATCCGTTAAATCTCGTGAAAATTACTTAAATTTCTTTAAATTCCTTAAAATACTACAATAACATATAAAATTCCTTTATATTCTTTAAAATCCATTAAAATTATAAGAAATCTCATCAAATTTCATAAAATCCTTAAAATTCTATAAAATCTTTTAAAAATCAGAAAATCCCTAAAAATTATTAGAAATCTCATAAAATTTCACAAAATTCTTAAGAATTCCACAAAATCTTTTAAGAATCATAAAAATCTTTTGAATTCTCTAAAAATTCCTCGAAATTTCACGAAAACACTAGAAATCGCTTAAAATTTTTTGGAATCTCTTAAAGTTCTTAGAGACCTCTTAATATTCCTAAAAATTTCAAAACATTTAAAATCCCTTAAAATTCCTAGAAACATCTTGAAATTCCTCTCTAAAAAAAGTGACGTAACGAAATGTCCCTAAAATCTTGCACACATTGTTGTTTCAAACCGGCTCTCTAAATTTGAATCAGCGAAATTTCCTTGGTTTTTGAATGACGAAGTTGTAAGAAGTAAAATAAATAATCGTGCGCGTAGCGCGCGTGTTGGTTTGCTAGTCTACTAAATAATTAAGCCTTGAATAACATATCTGTTCAAAATATTTATTTCATCAAGCAAGTAGGTAGATTTTTGAAATCATTCAAATGTAGTAACATTAAACCGCCCTAATTCACATTTCAATGTAGAGTTTGGTATAATAAGCTCATTTGTTGAAAATTAACGACCTAAATATTGATTACATTGTTGCTTTATTATGTTTATTACGCTTTGTTATTTACTGAAAATCCAACTATTGTCCAGCAGAAAATTGTATGAAATATTGAAACATGGTAACGAAAATTCGCTTTGCACTTGGTTATTAAATGTATATGGTTACACGCATAGTGATAAAAGGGAAATACATGGGAACTCGCACATTGTTCCTTAACGAGCATATTATTATAGATGCATTGCATGGTTGAATTTCACGTGAGGCACCACCCTGTAGATATAATACAGACGGAGGAACTCGCATGGGAAAGCTCAGCTTGCAAGCTACGAGAGATTATGAGTTTAGTTGCGAAACAACTCATGACTCATGTCCCTATGTACGGCTCACTTTTATAACGATTATTAGTCGAGCGTATAGCGCCTTTTTTCCTCTGTCATATGTAAGCTCGTAACCAAGTCCCATACATCATATCATGTCAAGCATTCACCGTAAATGTATTCCTTATCCGAGGAATTAATATCTAAGAAACATTTTCAACCAAATAAAAAATAAATACTCGAACCGATTACAATTCGTTAGTGACGTTTAAAACGTCAAAATTGACATTTATACGTGTATTTGGAAAAAGTTAAAATTAAAAAGTGGAAAACCAAAAAGTGAAAATGAAATTGAAAATGGAAGTGAAGAGAGTTACATAATCGTCCCCCAGATACTTTTTTTTCAATATCTCAGAACCTTACAATTTTTCATCAAGGAAGCGAAAAAAATCCAAAAAATAGACCCCCTAGATTTGCAGTTAGCCCCAAATGAACCTAATTCGCCCTAAATAACGATCCCAAGCGAGAGAAATAAACGAAAAGGGGGAAAATCGTTTAGTTCTTTTCGGGAAATTCGCGCTCACAGGAGCACGAGTAAGACATTAATCGCGAATTCGCTCAGTGAAGGTAGTTTGTAACTGGAGGTAAATGGGGATTTTACTTGTGTGATGGTGTGAGATGGTGGATGGGTGGTGGGGTTGGGGTGGTGGCAGGAGAGAAACAGAGGGGAATGGGAATCGCGTGTCATTTGTCCGTTGATCTCCTGTGGCTGAGAACGGGCAGGTGTGGTTCCTCCGCGAGGCTTTTCTTCCGCGCAAAAATTAGCACCCCCGTGTCTTGGGGGTGGAGGTAGATGAAGAGAATTAGGCAAGACGTCGTTATCCCCGAAGAGGCAGCGTCGTTATACGTATACAGAAGCAGACCCAGAGCTGTTAGATTAACTGGAGGATCGTCGTCCTTCGTGCTAACGAGGGTGGGAACCGATGGGGGTGGGATAAGGGAAACTAAGGATTCCAAGCACGAGACTCGCCTTTTCCCATTGTCAGATGTAATCGAGACCGAAAATTTAACAATGCTTCTTTCAATTATTATGACTTTTTTTTCTCATTTTTTCTTTATTTTCTCTTTACTTTTTCTTTATTTTTTCTTCATCCAATTAATTCATCGCACTGATCTTTTTATGTAGGCTCTAATGACTTGATTAAATCGATTGTCAGAATCTATCTATTAATTGAACTAAGTCTGGATGGAAATATAATTAACAAAGCTAAAACGAATTAACACAGTTAATTCAGAAAGTTTAATTACTCGCGATAAAGAAAAAGGTAGAGTTGCAGTTCTGAGAGTAATTAACTCGTAAATAATTGCGATAAAAATGACAAAGAATGCGGAAAGAAATGCTTTATCATGACCCGCAAAGGGGATGTTTGGTTGTATAAGAATGCGTAAATCTCGGAAGGGTAAAAGCGTACCTACGCCCTTGACGACGATTTCCCTTCTACGCCTCTTATATGCCCAGGAACGGTTTGTAATTAAGAAATCTCAGTGGAAGGTTCCAACATCGGTCGGCCCTCGGTCCGAAGCACGGGTTAAATTAAGTCTATGACTTATTCAAGTTTTATCTACAATTGCCAGAGGAGGAATTACTGCCGGGGATTTACTGCTGACTTCGTAATCAAATGGCACGCGCGTGCGGCTAAGGGACGTCTCTCTCCAAGCGAGAAAATCTTATACACATATACTCAAAAATAATTGGAAATTATTCTCAATGTTATTTAAAATACATGAAAAAATTTAATATGATATTGATAGATGACTGTACTCTTTACATTAAAAGCTATAATAAATTGTATATACACTCAAAAGCAAGTTCTGCTTGAAGTTACTATAGATGCTTTTGGTTAAAAAATTGCTATAGTTATATTAGCCACAAATTCTGGTTAATATGACTAAAAAAGAAGATTTCACGGTATTTCTTGGAGTTTTCAAAAATTTTTAAAGATTTCATGCAATTTTTTTTACAAAACCAGCAAACCAACACAGAAAAAACTAAGTGTAATATTTACCCCGATTTCAGGGTAAATATTGCCTCTAACAAAAATTGCCTTCTTATAACTTTAAGTCATTCAAAAAACTAATAAAATTTCGCTGATTCAAATTTCGAGAGCAAAATTTTGGGGACATTTCGTTACATCACTTTTTTTAGAGAGGAGTTTCAAGATGTTTCTAGAAATTTTAAGGGATTTTTACAATTTTCAAGTGATTTTTAAGAAATTCTAAAGATTTTTAGTATTTTTAAAAGATTCCGTAGAATTTTAAGGTATCCCAGAATATTTCGCGGAATTTTAACGGAATTCACGAAATTTTTTAAAGCTAAGGAATTTTAAGGGATTTCAAATGTTTTGAAATTTTGAGGAATATTAATAGGTTTCTAAGAACTTTAAGAGATTCCAACTAATTTTAAGCGATTTCTGGTGTTTTCGTGAAATTTCGAGGAATTTTTAGGGAATTCAAAAGATTTTTATGATTCTTAAAAGATTTTGTGGAATTTTGTCAGATTTCTAATAATTTTAATGAATTATAAAGGATATAATATAATTTTAAGAGTTTTCAAAAAGTTTCAAATAATTTTAAGGGACGTAAAGGGATTTTATATGTTAGCGTAGAATTCTAAAGAATTTCAAGAAGTTTCTAGGAAATTTAAGAAATTTTCACGAGATTTAACGAATTTCAAGAGATTTTTATGAGTTTAAAATATTTTGTGGAATTTAAAGGATTTTAAAGTTTTTCAAGTAATTTTATTGAGGGATTTCAAAAGAATTTCTATACATATATGATTTTTAAAAGATTTTGTAGAATTTAAAAGGATTTTGAAGGTTGTCGTAAAATTTTACAGGATTTCTTGAGATTTTTCTAATTTTTAAAAGATTTTGTGGAATTTTTTAAGGATTTCATGGAATTTGATGAGATTTCTATAAGGATTTTAAGAGATTTTAAATGTTAAGGTATTCCAAGAGATTTTTAGAGATTTTTGCGAATTTTTACTTGGATTTCAAGAGATTCATGATTTTAATGGTTTTTGCGGGTTTTTAAGGGATTTCGAAGGTTTTCGTGAATTTTTTTTGCGCCATTTTTTTTTTCTTCTTTCAACTTTAAGTCATTCAAAAGCCAATCAGGTTTGCAACAAAAATGTATACGAGATTTTCGAGAAATTTCGTTACACCACTTTTTTAAGATATAATTAATGCCTGGTGAAATATACAATGGTATTTTTAGCTATTTGCGAAATTATATTTATGGGAAGTTTATACTAGAGAAAGACTAAGAAGAAAGAAAAGGGGGTAAAGATCGCGAGATAAGGGGCAGGGGGTGAAAATAGAGTAAGACAGACAAGAACTGTTGAAAACTCCAAACTTTGGTGCCCAACCCTCTCTTCTCACTTCTCTTACTTGTTCGAGTTCTGCGAGAAAGGTGTTAAATTATACAGGCTTAAAATTCGTTCTAGCATGCACTTAAACCCCTTTTCGAAGTCTCAGAAATTTACTCAAAATGTTGCTAACGCCTTCATCAATATATGATAATCATTCTTCTCTTTTGAGTCAAATCTCTCTGTTTTCAATTCTATATTCCCTAACTGAAAGATAATAATCTATAAGCATCTTTATTTCAAAAATTTGAAAAATGCCGTAATTTGAATTTATAGCAACTAAATAGAGTCTATGTGTATCTTATTTTACAGGCGGTGGCTGGAGGAGGTGGGCAGAGACAGAATGGGGAAACTGTACCAGGCCATAATGGATATCCAGTACCGACCACCTCGAGCGGACACAGTGCTCTAAATCCACTTAATAATTTAAACGGAATTAATGCACAATCGTCTTATGACGCAAAATGACATTCAAAGTAAGCAGATCGATTGAATACACTTCGAGAATTGCGGCCAAATTGAACTCTAATTAGTCCATTGAGGATTAACTCGAGATAATTTTCTAGTGAGTGCAAAACTTAGTCCAAAATATTTATAGACAACTGGCGAAAATTCAATATTTTGGAATATCGGCTGCACATAGGTAGGTAGGTAGATTTTAGATAGATACTCGCTAAGAAAAGAATTTGGTGCTCATAGATAAAATCTCACCTGCGAAATGGTTCTCCAAATGTTTGGACAAAATGTGAATATTTTATATATAAAATTTTATCCTATAAATTACTGCGCCAGTATTTACTTTTGTTCGATCTTAATTGTAATTTATTATTCAAAATCTGAAGATACTTTATTTTCTTTTTTGCTGTGGAGAAGTTTGATGAATGTAATGAGAGCCTCGAGTGCTGTCCGTTTACAGTTTCGAGGCTTGGGGCTCGCCAAAATAGGGAACTTGGAAGTTGGACAGTGAGGGAGGTTTGCGAAGGAGTTTAGGGCAAATTTTCAGATAGATCGAATCGCCGTTGCAGTCCACGCCACTCTCACCCTGGGGGCTCATACGTTAGGGGTGACTTAAGCATTGTTTTAACTTCGAATCTCCGCCAAGGCCCAGATTGATGTCGCGAACTTTTGCGCTGCCTTATTTGCGAGTCAGATAACGAGCCTGAGTTATGCCGAAAGTTTTACGAACGGCCCTATCGCAAGCTTCGAAATGTTTTATTTTCTCCCTACAATGGAACATACGTTCTGGAATTTGTCATTCCCCAAAGAAACCTCTTAAACCTGGAAAAAAGATCCACCCAAGATAGAAGGCATTTTAATATTTTTATTTATTTTTAACATAAACTTTCCCTCTGACATTTTAAACGATGAAAATTTGTGTGAGCAAACTTCTATCAGTAAATGAAATTGTAAATATTCTGACAAATCATGGAAGGAATCATTTTACCTGTATATTCAATGCTTCCAAGTAACATAAAATATATCCACGATTATAAACAAACGTTCCTAATTAAACCTTCTTCAAGGATAATTATAATTTGTCTGTAAACCAAAGAAATAAACAAAAATACACGTTAGTTGATATCTAATCATATATACCATAGTAATAAAAAAATCCACTGTATCACGACTGTTGTAACCCGCAGAAAATTATAAAATGTGCATTTTTTCTAGGAGATTAATCCAAAAATAATCACTCTTTTAGACTGATTCATAAATAGACCTTTTTATTTTGAACTATCGCTTAAACAACTAGTCACCATTTGTAACTTCCAAAAATCTATATGTAATATATTAAGGATCAAAATAAAAAGGCCTATCTTCAAGCAAAAAATATAAATCTGTTTTGTATTGTAATTTTATTATATAAATTCTATTCGAAATAAAACTTATTATTTTGATGTTACCCCACAGAATAATCACTACCTCTATACATTATTACTAACATTATTAATAAAAAATTTTCCGAAAAAAAAAAACAATCTGACGTCTTTTTGTGGTGAAAGATGAGTGATTGAGGGACGAGAATAAGGGAATATTGAGAAGTCTCTATTTATTCATTTTTTTTAAGGAAGTTATAGTTCTTTTCGCCCGAGCATCTTTGGTGCTTGCTCTGAAATATTTAAAGGCAGTACGTGATTGGCCGACGAATTCTCGGAACCTCAATAATTTACCAATCATACGCGGTCCTTTGTGTTTTATATGGCGCGTTTCGAATAAATCGCATTGTGTATTCAAGAGAGCGAAATCCAACTCTAGCGGGGTGTGAATGCCCACCAGCCACCCAACATCTACTGCAAAAAGCAAATCGAGAAAGGGGCAATCTCAGCTCGCACGAATTGACTCGAAATTTGACTGAACATTGCGAATTTATAACAATGCCGGGAAAATTGCAAAGTTCGCTCCCTTCCTCTATAACAATCTTCGTGGAAACTACAGGGTTTTCAATATTTAAATATTAACTGAAAATATTAAGAAAAATTTAAAGAGTTCCCAACCTCTATTTCCAACTGTATTTTTCAACCGCCCACCTTTGTCGAAGGTTTTTTTCCAATCCCCTTTTCCAACCTCCTTTTCCAACTCCCTATTCGTAGTACTCAGAAAGTCGAAGAATTTATCCTTACTAGCAAACTAACACGCGCGCTACTATTTCTTTCGAAGCTCCTAATAATACATATAAACGCTCTAAAAGTTATTGTTTGCCAGCTGTTGTAGGAAAAAATTTTCCAAAAGTACTGGCAATTTTCGTGCAATTATAAAGTTGAAAGTTAGAGGGTTTGTACACCTTCGCGTTTAGGTGTGTCGACGCTAAACGGAGTCATAAATAACATTTATCCGTGGGCCGCGCTCTAATTGCCAATGATTATCACGAGACGCTCGAGGAAAAATTGCCAATTTGCATCGAACGCTCAATATTCGTCACCAGTTCATCGCCAACTTCGTTATTTTGCTTCCTGAAGATCAATGAACTCAAATCCCATGGGAAAATTCTCTATTGTTTATATTCTTTTTATTTTCAACTCTATTTTTAAACATGAACCATTTTAATTAACATATAAAGCATAATGAACATGAAAAAATGCCGAAAAAAAATTCCCGAAACTTTAAATTTCAAATTTCCGAAAATAAAAATTTTTTTAATGTTTAAAATTTTCGTAAAAAACTTGTGTACAAAATTTTGTAGAATTGTTTGGTAAAAATTTTGTAGAAATGTTGAAGAGAAATTTCTGGAATTTTCTACTTTTGTCAATAAATATTTTGGTACATTTAAATTTCGTTAATAAAAATTTCCGGTAATATTATCTTTAGTTGAGAATTTTCATTTTTCGGGAATTTTGTTTTCGGTATTTTGGTTGTTCGGCGATTATTTTTTTGATATTTGTTCACATATTCGGGATTTCGGTTAATCGACAAAAAAATGTTACCCCCATTAAAATAAAGACGAGCTAATAATCAAAAATAAGAATAAAAATAACAATGACATTTAAAATAATGCCCATTATACCAAACATCCACCCCGTTATTATTAAAAATAAATTCGTTATGACAGCATGCTTGACAGGGCCAAATCAGAGCATGATGCGGAAGCGTGCAGCGTAGAGTGTCAACAGTCGTGGAAAACAGCGATTAATTAAAAGAGTAAAAATTGTTTTCACGAAATTCATTTACGGAAATATGCGCTAACTGAAATAATATCTGGCCGGCTGATGCTTGTCCCCTGCACTCGTCGAATAAAAAGGCATGAAATTCGGAAAGAATGGGATGGGAAAAAGGGACGACATGCAAGCGAGAAAGAGAAAGAGAGAGAGAGAGTGAGTGAGAGAGAGTGAGTGGGGCGGGGGGCTCTCCGGACGAAAGTTTTCACATTTTTTTCATTTCCATAACTCTTATGAAAATATTTCTATATTCCACTGTTGTATCGTTCCCTACCTGCCATCTCTCACATTTTTTCATTTTTTTTCTCGTCTCCTCCTTTTCTATCATGAAACTATACTTTTTTTCTCTTTCTTTTAAATCCACAGGGCCAGGGGTTGGCGAAGTGTGATTTAAGCGCGCGTAAAACGGCCGTTAAAACAACAAAGCTTTTTAACGTCCGTCTTGATTACCTAACTCAGTTTATTAAAACGTCGCGATATTATATTCTAGAAGTGGGAAGCCTGCGAGAAGAGTTTCTCGAATGTTTCTTCGACGTTGTTTTCTTTTCTTTCTCTACTTTACCTTTTTCCTTGCCTCATTTCCTGCTCTTGACTTCGCCCTTATACTCGATGCGGCAATGCTTTCCAACCCTTTCATTAAGGGACACTTTCCAGTTCATTCTGAGAGGAACGACCACGGCTTAAACTCTTTTGCAAATTTATCTTTAGCACTCGTTAACGACTGAAGCAAGAAAATCAACCGCTTCCGTAAAGACTGATGAAAAGGTAAATTAAAGAATATTCATAAAAAAATGAATTTTAAGAGGATATTTATTAATATTTCATTAATTAAATAGTAAACTTTTGTTCAAAATTTATAATTTATAATTTTTGAATGAAGGGGTAATGACTCTCTTGTAACAAGTAATTAACGAAAGTTGAAACCAGTATAGCTAAGAAGGTATTTCTTCTTAATTAAGAAATACCTATCGAGCCATATTACTAAGCGAAAAAGAAAGTTGAAATTCCAGGATGCGCCTTCAAAAGGGGAGATCTTATGAAGTTCTCTTTTCACATGAAAATGTACGCTCAACTATTCAATATTTAACATAACTGAAGATAAATTTCATGATCTTGTAATTAATGGAATTTCTAATTAGTGCAAAATATTGTATATTTTGCTGAAACACCAAAATTCCGAATGTGAAAAATACCAAAAAAATAATAATCGAAAAGATGAAAATTTTTTGGCGAATTTTGCCCCTTTTATAACAAAAATAATAACCCTGCTAAAAATACCGGATAGAAAACAAATAAGAATCGGATACAGTTCTATCCGGTCCTATCCAAAATCTATACGTGTTTTTACTCCGCTTTATAGTCGATCTT
>JAUESH010000020.1:19118534-19163242 GCA_032275165.1 Synergus magnus | reverse complement strand
CTTTTTTTAGAGAGGAATTTCAAGACGTTTCTAGGAATTTTAAGGGATTTTGACAATTTTCAAGTGATTTTTACGAATTTTAAGAGGTTTTCACGAATTTAAAGCGATTTCAAAAGGTTTTAGAGAATTTTAAGGGACTTTAAGGAATTTTAAATGTTGTCATAAAATTTCCAGGAATTTTTAAAGAATGCAAGAGATTTTTATAATTTTTAAAATATTTTGTGAAATTTAATATGTATATATGGATATATGGAATATGGAATATGTATCTTCGCGTTCGATAAATAGTTAAAAAGACGATTAAAAGAATTATTTTAATAATTTACTTTTTCCAAACAACTTTTCATTAAAGGGATTTAATCTGAAGTTTATAATAAGAAAAAACCCGTCAGATATATATTTTTTAAATGAATAAGTAATATGTGTTAATTTCTGCTAAAAATACATATTCTCAAATCCTGAAACTAGTAAATATGTATGATATTCAATATATTCCAAGCGAGCTACATATTAAGTAAAAAAGAAGTCGACATTCTGATTAATATGTCAAATTAGATATATACTTCGAATGGAAAATCAATATCGAATTTATTTAAAATTGTATTAAAATTTCACTATCTTATGACCAGATTCGATCCAAAAAATAATCAAATAAAAATTATTAATGAACTCAAAGAAGCCACTTAACTAGTAAAATAACATCAAATTTTTAGAAACAAGTCTACAGTTTTTAATTCCGATATTAAAGCCTTGAAAAATTAACTTCAGTGCTTCCTACGGTTTTAATTAAAATTTAAATATCTGCATCCAGTCAGCTAGTGTATAATTCATATATTATTTCCTTTAATTATACCCAATCATAATTATAATCTAAATATCCCAATTTATACCAAAATATTCCGGCTTATAATTTATTCATTTTTAAAATAACGATAAAAAGATTTTTAAACGATATTCAACCTTTTACGCTAAGCTTGATTATAATTGAATTGCAAAAAAATTAACGTAGGAAAAATTTTTCATTTGAAATGCATTCCAATCTTTCTCTTTCCAGTATTTACCCAAGAAGCTTCTTTCTTAAATTTTCTGTAAATACCTCCCTGATCTTTGAATTCCAACTTCCTCCTCTTTCTGCCGCCAAGAAGTTCTCTTGAGTCGACTAACTTCTGCTAATAATGGAGAAACATTAATTTCGAGCGATTGGGCCCAGCGGGCTACTGCAAAAGTACCATCTCTTGAATCCTCTTGTCCAAGAGAAAGAGGCACCATAAGAAAGAAAATAGAAGGGGAGAAAGTAAGAAAGAGATAGAATTTTGATGGTCTCTTTTCTCTTGAATTCTCCTTACACTTGGTTTTCAAGACGGGGATGGTTTCAACCCTTTACTGCATAATCGGTGCGACTTCCCCCACAATGCGCTATTCCCATAAGACTCGTTCGAGAAACAGCGATAAGTATAATAAACTCACTTCGCCAGTTAAATTATTCCCTATCCTTTTTTAATTAATAAATAATAAATATATTATTATTCGAGACAATATCTTTTTGCCGAAAAAACCAAAATCCCGAATAAGAAAAAATACAGAAAAAATAAATCCTTAAAAGCACTTAAAGTATTTTTCAATCCTTTAAAGTGTTTCTTTAACATTCCTTTATGTAATTTCTGAACTTGATATAAAAAAGAAATAATAAAGTAGTCTCGAAGAATCCTTAATTGATATGGTCAAAGGCAGATTTTTATATAAAAACTTCCTAGTGTACTAATTTGAAAAAAGGATAATTCGGATATCAGATGTGTATTTACTTAATTAAATAAAATAATAATCTTTAACCTTCCGTAACTTAGTAAATAAAACTTATTTTCTATGAGTAAACATGCTGAAAAAAATCAGGAAGATTTTTGCAACTTGAAAGGTTATATGCCTGCTCTAATGGTCATTCTTAAATATGTAAAACTTTTTTGCCCACCGGCTAGCGGGTAACAATAAACTAACACTTAGACACCCTTCAAGAAACAATACAAAGTCACACCCTTTGCGCTAACGATCTCACCTGCTACTCCAAGTCGTGTTACTGCCTCAGGACACTAGAGTCGAAGTTGACCGGCTTTTTATTCGCGATAAAAATTCACATGCGATTTTTTAAACGTTTCAACGATCGAAATACTTTTCTCCTTTATAGATATATATTTTTTAAACCACTTACCGCCGCGTTTTCCCCGTCGGAATGAGACGACTAAAAATTACCGAAAAATAAAAATCCAGACGTTAAAAATTGCCGCCAACATAAAATTCCCGAAAAAAAATTCCCGACACTGGAAAATTCCCGACCGAAAATTGTCGACAATTTAAAATTCAAGACACTGTAAAATTCGGAAATTTTAGTTTCGGGAATTTTATATTGCCGACAAATTTCGGTCGGTAATATTCCAGTGTCGGGAATTTTTAATTTCGGGAATTTTATATTGTCGGCAATTTTATAATGTCGGGATTTTTAGTTTTCGGTAATTATTTATTTGGGAATTTTACAGTGTCGGGAATTTTATTTTTCAGGAATTTTCAGTCGTCCTGTCGGAACGATGGCCGCGGCATTTCAGCTTCAGATTCTGAAACAATAAAATATTCCGGACAACAGCTTTTTGTCGAGAATCCAAAATTCCGAATGTGAAAAAATACGGAAAAAATAATTCCTGAAAAATGGAAATTCCCGAAATTTCAGTCCCGAATAAAAATGATATTGCCGAAAATATTTATTAACGAAAGTAGAAAATTACCGAAATATCATTTTCCAAAATTTTTGTTCAAAATGTCTTTTGGAATTTTCACGTAAAGTATTACGTTTTCAAGGCATTATAATAAAAAAAGTCGTTATATTAAAAGCATATGTACGATTTTTGCGACCTAAAGGGGCAACTAAAGCACACATTAGAAATTTCAGTGCTTTAGTAGACTTTACGTTTTCTTTTAAACGTACAATACGACCTGAGTGGCAAGAAAGGCGCTTGGCTTCGAATCTCATAAAAGCTAACAATGATGGAAATATTACTTTTTAAAGCCGTAGAGGGTGTCGTTTACGCTGCTTCATTTTTTTTCCATCAGGAAAAAAATTACCATCGGATCTTTTTATAATTTTTACATTTATATTTCACTTTTTTTCATTTAATTTCTCATGCTATATTTAAATCTTTGTCATTTTTATGTTCTGGAGTAATAATACATTTTTTGAATAGAATTGAAGATATTCGTTTGTAGATTAATTAATGAAACTCCTTTAATTAATATATATTTTAATGTTTCTAATTTATCTTTATGTGGATTTCCTTTTTATCAGAATTTTATTCAAAAGATTTTTTAATTTAATTTATATATTAAATTTATTTTTTTTATTAAAATTAATAAATTAATAATATTAATTTATTAATAATTAGAAAAATATTGATTAAATTTTTGGGAATTATTTTTTCCGTATTTTTTTCCGTATTTGGGATTTTGGATTTTCGGAAAAAAGATGTTGTCCCTGTACGATAATTATGATGATTGAAAGGATAAGTAAAAAGGCTACAAGAGCCTATAAATTAAGAAGTGTAACACGAATAATACAAATTATAACGTTTTATTACGCCCCTTTGGTCACGCAACATGCACCTCATTCGTCAAAAATAAAATCTGACAGTTTTGCTGCCATGCATAAAGTTGGCGTATTTTCCTCTGACACGTATATGTTGACATTTCCTATTCGGGCTTCTTGAATTTCGCTCGCGTCGATCTCGCGGTTCGATAGCGTTGATATTATAAATTTAAGCACTTTAACGAAAGCTATGCGAGCGTTCCACACGCAATCTGCACTTTGCATGCCACATTCCAAACGTCTTGCCACCCTTGTTTAAACTAACGAACGGTGTTGAGAATTCGAAATCAGATGCATAATGCATCTCTTATCAATTAAAGAAGTCGGTGCCTTCATTCAACTTCAATTTTCATTTTAATTATGATTCTTAGAGCCCCTAATGACTCTTAATTGCAAGTTGCGAGTTTAAACGGCAATTTTAAAGGTTTAAAAATTGAAATTTAAAATAATAGAGATAATAAATAATAATAGAGAGTGTCAATATGTATTTTAGAGTATAGCTAAGCCAATTATGTTAATTATGTAAATTGAACTATCGTATTAGGTGTGTACATGAGCATGTATGTTAACCACCGAACCATTGACGATGAAGCGCAAACTCGATCTAAACAGCAAAGTAATTAATTCTCTCTGTACAGACAAGACTAACAAGCTCTGAGTAAACGCTTCTCCGAATGCACTTTGCTCAATTTTTAATGTACCTACTACATATCCTTCGAAAATTTTCCCCATGATAAACTTGCTTTCATAAGTCTTTTTCTTTCGTGGAATAAATTTATAATTTCCAACTACTAAAATTCTAAAATCAAAGTGACTTAGATTTTTACGGATAGAAGCGTCTTGATTTAGTCATTTAGAAGTGAACACGTAATCACTAGATAATTCTGCCTTGATATCGTGCTTTTATTTATTGGTAAAAGCCTGCATTGTTCGATGAAAAAATGGATTGAGGGGAGACTATTTGCTCTGAAAAATCTGATATCGATATACCATTCGCGCGCAAAAACTAATAATCCGGAGATTGCAAAACTCAGTCAATTTTTTTATATGGTTATTATCTTTTTGCCACAAATTGCAATTGCTGGTGAAATCGGATTTCTCCCCATTCATTACTTCTTATAGAATTAATTAATTTTGAAATAATGGAACGACTGAAAAATCTTGAAAATTAAAATTATCGATACTGGAAAATTCCCAACATTACAAAATCGCCGACAATATAAAATTACCGACACTGTAAAATTCCCGACACTAGAAAATTCCGGAAAATGGAAAATTCCCAAAAAGATACCTAAAAAGGTTTGAAACATATTTTTAAAATACAGAATAATAAAAAAATTTTTTTAAATTATTATTTAAATTATTTATTTATTTATAAAAACAATTTTTTCGGGAATTTTCCATTGTCGAGGATTTTTTAGTGTCGGGAATTTTATATTGTAGTCAATTTTCTGTCGGGAATTTTCCAATGTCGGGAATTTTTAATTTCGTGAATTTTATAAATTGTTGGGAATTTTCTAGTATCGGGAATTTTATATTGTCGGAAATTTTATAATGTGGAGAATTTTTTTTCGGTAATTATTTCTTCGGGAATTTCACAGTATCGAGAATTTTATTTTTCGGGAATTTTCAGTTGTCCCATTGAAAATTCCCGGTCGGTGATTTTATAATATTAGCAATTTTCCGTCGGGAATTTTAATTTCTTAAATTATAAATTAAAGATATGGATAGAATGTCGTTGCCCTTGAAAAGGAGTAAAAACTCGATTGACACACGTGCAGATGAGTACATATCCTTAGATGAGAAAGTTACATTATAGAACCTTATTCGGTACTATAGACTTCTCACCGGTTCTCGATTCTTAGATTTGACCGGAATAAAGTTGTTTTTGTTGTTACGGAATCTTTTTCCTCAAACACATTTAATTGTAAGTTAAAGCACAGACGGTAGGCTCATTTTCCTCTCAGAAGGAAATCGTAATTCCTCCTTGTCAGTCACTCCTCTTAAGAATATAAAAATAGTACTTTTTTCAAATTTCTTCATTTTTACAACTTACAAATGGAATGATAAGAAATACTTCAATGTTTCAACTACTTATTAACTTATCCCAGGTATATACCTTGAGAGAAAAGTTTCAATCATTCAATCATTAATTTGAGCAACTTTTTCTCGGCACTTCTTATTATTGATAAAAAAAAGTTATAAATTCTAATGTAGAGGAATTTTTCATAAAAATAAACAGCGGAAATTGAGATAATGTTATAAACAATTATAAATATTGATTTAGTATAAACAGAATATCATTTTTATTTTATTTTTTGCGGTATTTTCAATTTTTTTCCACACTATTTATTTTTACAATAGTATATTAAAAAAAGCTGTTAAAAATATAATTTATTTACATTTTATGCGTCGATCGATGAAGAACTTACCAAAGGAGAAGTAAGTTTTTATCTACCTACGACGTGGCTAATAAAAACGTGTACCAACTGAAGGGCTGACTCTTACCGGTATTATCTACTGATTTCGAATTATCTTACATTTTAGTTCAAAAAATTAGAATTGAACTTTTAGATATTTTTCAGATTAAGCAATAATATGAAGCTATTTTTATTTGAAAACAAGGATTGGTTAATCAACTTTATATTAAAAAATGGAAGTGATAAGTAAGACCTCCTGTCGATAATTCAGATATTCAGCAATGCTCTACTAGTTCATATTGATTCGAAAAAATCGATTATGTCCATATAAAAAAGAAGAAGAATTTCCTGTTATATTCAATAAAAAATGAACGAAACTATGTTATTAACATCTAATTATTTTAACTGAACTAGGTACTATGATCCGCGCGCGATTAATTTCTACGGGTATTTCCCCTAAAATTGTTGGGATGCTAATTTCCGCAAACTTTCCGGAATTTCCTCAAAAATTTGGTAAAGAAAATTCCTAAAACACTGTTGGGGAATATTATTCCACATTTTGTGATTTTTTTCTAAGATTACCGGAAAATTCCCTAAATGCTCTTGAAAGGGAGGCAGATTCGCATTACGAGACTTTTTGTGTCAGAGGGGGAGGGGTTTTTTTTTTAAAGTACCCAAAAACGTTACATCATTTATAGATTTGGAAATTTTTAAATTCAGAACCTTTGAGCAAATTTAACTAACTTACATAGAAAATTAAAAATTTTTTTGGAACAATTCCCAATATTTAGTAGGTATTTTTTAATTCAGAAAGATTTAAGGAATATTTTCTCATTTTTCAAAATAAATTACCCAAAGATTTAGAAAGTATTGTTCAATTTCCTTTACAATTACTTAAAATCCCATGAAATCTCGTTAAATACTTTCAAATAGCTGAAAATCCAATGAAATTTCTTCAGATTTTTAGATTCTTTAAATTTCTTTAGATTCTAAAAAACCCTAATAACTGGTAAAATCCCTTAAAATTTCTAAAAGTCGCAATAAATTTCATAAAATTCCTTCAAATACTTCAAGAATGTGTTTGATATATTGGTAACATCACTTTTTAAAGATAGGAACATACAAGATAGGTCTATCTTTTAAGAAAAAAAAAAATTGGTACAACTCACGATGACTCCTTCATTTATAAACAAGTAGAAATACCTTAACATACATTAAAATCTTTTAAAGTTTCGAAAAACCTCTTGAAATTCTTTAAAATTCCTTAAAATATCTCAAAATTACTAGAAACCTTTTAAAATTAGTTAACATGTTTTAAAATTCTTTAAAATAGCTTGAAACTCCATGAAATCCTCTAAAATTATATTAAATCCTTTTCAAAAATCATAACAAAAAATATAAAATCATAAACATAAAAAAAATCATAAAATTACAGAAACCTTTAAAATACCTCAAACTTCCTCAAAATCTCTTAAACTTCTATGAAATCGTTTAAAAATACTTAATATCCCATAAAATAAGGTTAAAACCCTTCAGATCCCTTAAAATTCCACGAAATCTCGTAAAATCATTAAATATTAATACAATCAGAGTGAAAAGTATTTTTACTTATTCTGAAATGTAAACGGAAAATCATTTTTAGTTACTTCCTTGAATCTCGAAAATAAAATTCTTATACAATAAAACATAAACTAAGAAATAGAAAAGGTAATTAAGTAAAATAAAACATATTTTTAAGATTTAGTAATATATTATAATCATGTTACTGAAGTAAGAACCTACAAAGTCGTTTTCAATTATAAAAAGATGATAAGACGATCGTCTGAGAGAGAATACTTAAAACAGAAGATACATGACCACAAAATAAAAAAAAAAAAGGAACGAAAATTAGACAAATCAAAAATTAAATGAAAATTAAACAAATCAAAAACTAAACGAAAATTAAACGAATAAATGAAAATAAAACATAAGTTATTTAGTCTTTAGCATCTTGCTGGCTTCCTCTCTCTATAGAAATGCGATATTTCAGACGCAGGCGACATTTCGTATCCGGAATGCTTAACATTGGCAACTGCCCTGCTTGCATGTGCATTCTCCTCCGCACTTGCAGTTGCATTTTTCTGTAACAGAAAGAAAGAAAAATACATATAGATAAATTAAGTAACAATTAGTTTGCGAGTTTCTAAAGAAAAAGAAATTTCTAAATTTTATGATTTAGTCATAATTATGACTATATGAATTTTAAAAATCAAAAACGACACAAGAAAGTGAAGAAAGTTGGGTCTCTGAACAAGTTGCTCAAGACCAGTAATTTCTGGAGGTAAATCACTTTGTCTACTGAATCATAAAGTTTTTCCCATCCACCGTAAACCTCTTACGTCCATGCTGAGAAAATATAATAGCAAATGGTCACGGTTATACGGTCGATGACCGAGAAGGAAAAAAATAATAAAAAAATGAGCAGTGGTTCTCTTCATTGATCAACATTAAAGTCGAGAGGATTTCAAAACAATGATTGCAAGAATTGATTAATCATTGTTTACTAAATAGTTAATTGTGATTATTTTAATCACAGCGATTATGCTAATCAAGAGACCAATTGAATTTCATGTCAAACAAGGAACTTCAGAACTTAATAGCAAGATAAACAATAAATAAACTGTTATAAATAGTTGAAATTATGAGAATAATATTTTAAATCATAAACAATTGCTGAATATTTTCTAATTTGTTCTTGAATAAAAATTGCGATTTCACATCGCTCATTTCGAAAGAGAATGCAAAATAAATTATAATATTAGCTTCTAGAAGATAATGTTTTACGACTTTTACCTCCACTTCCGGAGTCACCGCACTTGCAGTCGCTGCCGCACTTGCATTGGCTGTCACCGGCGGATTTGCCTGTTAAGAGAAAAATAGAATAGTTAGGCAATTTTCGATACATGATTCGGAGAAAACAAAAGCGTAGATTCCCCTAAAAAAAATATATATAACTATATACTAATTACAATTGCACAACTTCCTATTCTATAAAAACTTCAGTCAACTGGCAAATATTTACTTGATGTTCAATCCTAATTTAATTTATTCACAACTAATCTAGAAGACATTAATCAAGAAAATTCTAAAATTAAAAAATGAAGAGAAAAAAATAATAAAATAAATTTTTAATAAAATTCCAAAGGAAATTCCATTTTATATATTGTGAAATGAGTAGTGACTAGGGTTTAAATTGGATAAACGATCAAATTACGTAATTCCATTTGAATTCATGAGACCAACACGAACCAATAATGAGAAGTCTCCATCACACCATACTGACATTCCAAGAAAATTCTTTCCCCCCCCCCCCACCCTTTATATTATACTCATTATTGGATTCCATTTGCAAGCCAGGATAAATTCTTCAGTATATGAAATAAAATAATACCATAAATCTAGTCATGGAATTTTTTTTAAGATTTTAAACTTGTTTGGAAACTTTCCTTACTGGGAGACGAAACTCATTTTTATATTGAGAATTATTTGCTGAGAGTAAAACGAACGAAGGGAAGATGTTTTTTATACTTTTTCCTGATCTTATTAGAGACCGGTCATTAAAATTATAACTTTTATATTTTATGGAGTTTTTTCCGTAAATACGAGATAACGAGATAGGAATGTGGAATTATAAAATTAAAGAAGTTGAAATTGGATTAAATTACAAAGTATCATTCAGCTTATTAATCTCTCAAGGAATTTTCTTGAATCGGTTTATTTATATATCTTTATATATACATTTTAAATATTTTTCCTAAATTGGACGGTTCCGTTATTTATAATATATAAATTGTGAAAATTAATTTAAATCTTAGCAATTTAATCGAATCGGTTTGCTAATGAAGAACCGGTTTGGAAAATATCGCCGGCAATGAAAATAATTAAAGAAGCTAATTTAGATTATAGGAAGAAAAATAATTAAACTCTAATCTTTATTTAAAAAAAAATAGATAACACGTGAAAATTGTTCTTCGAAATTAGTACAAAATGTTAGAATCTAATTAAATTGTAAACAAGAACCAGGAAATTCCACTGATTTTAATATAGTGATTTATTGATTCTAGAAAGATCTTTTTTATTTCACCATATATTAGACAATGTATTTAAAATAATTAAATTGAATTCTGATTGAGGAAACATAAAGCAGACATTCCCATTGAATTTAATTTGGCGTTTCACTGATTCTAGAATGATTAACATTATTTATAAGCAATATTACACAATTACACAATTACAAAATATTTCACAATATTACACAATTTTTTAATAATTACACGATAATTAAAAAAATTGTATATATTAATTTATATATCAGTTCATTGATCTAATCATTTGGGGCTATTGCAATAAAAAACAATTGAAATTTAATTCTCCAAGCAAACAAAAGAAGACTAAATCAACAAAACTTTTTTGGGAGAATGCACATAATATAATTTTTCTAATTTTATTCTTATACGTATATTTTAATGTGAATTACAAATCATTACTTTATTAAATGCTTCTTTTCAAGAATGTACTTTTTCAAAAATATATTTAGCAGAACAATTAATATTTTGTGAGTGTAAATATTCCGATGTAATAATTTTATTTATGAAATGTATAAATCAATTCACCTTTGCATTTATCGTCACCGCAAGGAGAAGGCATCTTGAAGATTTTTTTCTTGTCTGGTAGTTGCAGTAAAGGAAGTTGTATGCACTTTGGCTTTCAAAAAGCTTCTTGTCGGAAATTCACGATTGCTCAGAATTTATTGATCTTCCCCCACTGCAACCGATTCAAGCGACTCCCGTCTCCCGTCGTGTGCAACCGGCAACTTATGTGCCATGTGCAAACCAGCCAATCGCGTCTGACTATTACTGACTTGCCCTACTAAATCAGTAGCGTAACGATTTAAAAAATTAAATCATATTTTTCTCAATGACTTTGAATTTTAGGGCGGGAAAATAATAATGATTAATAAAATATGAGTCACTATCCTCTTAAAAAATAAATCAAGCAAGGAAACATGACTCAGAATGACAAATCATAACTTCAAATATGTTTGCTTTCGAATTTTCTACAATAACATTTTAATAATTATAATTTATAAAACTAGGAGTATCGATAAAGAAACAAGGTGAAGGAATTAAATTATTAATGCTTAGATTCAAGTTAATAAATTTATATTGTTCACAATTTAAATAAAGAAAAATTACATGAAAGTTAAGATAAAATCAAATAATGAATAAACGTTATTATTTATTCGTCGGTGGTCCGGGTTTTCCGTTATTTTAACACTTGATAACACAGCATTTCTTGCCTGAAAAAAATGTTTTTAATATTATAATTACAAGATATACATTTTTTAGAAATATTAATTCGTGTAGTTTTTTATTCATTTCTAAAAAACAATTACCAAACTTCCTAACGGAAGTCTCTATTATCGGTTGTGGTTAGCGAGTTACTAAATCAATACAAAAAATTTTTCGGTCATTACCAAATCTTTTGCCGGTGAATGACTCGTAACAATTATTTTAAAAGTATATTCTTACCGCCACATTTTATCACGCAGTATTGGCCATCAGAACCTCCGACTGAAAAAAAAGAAGAGATAATTGTGCATTTTGCTTCCTAATGCTTCTAATTAAATAATTATCTGAATAATAAACACTAAATAGATACACTGACAAAAATATAGTAAGGAAAGATTTTTAATAATTGAATCAAAATTACAGTTAGAAATACCTGTATTGCAGCGAAGTACACATTCTTTCTTATCATCGTCTTTATCTGAAAATTGAATTTTTTTAAATCAAACAAGAGTTTTCGTATTTTTCAGAACAATAAAGAAACAAGACTGAGTAATTTATACCTGCGCAACATATAATTTTGCAGCAAGGGCCGTTATCATCCTCACACTTTTCTACAGCAACGGTGCAACATCCGCAATTAATTTCGCAACAGGTACCAGTTGCTCCTATAAAATATTATAAACATGATCAATATCGTGTTATAATTCTTAAAAAAAATATAATTCAATCTTAGCAGATAGAAAATACATTAATTACCTTTGCATCTAATTTCAAAGCTTGAGTCTTTCACACAACAATTGCCCTTATCTGAAGAGCATAATCAAATAAATAAATAAATACAAGCAACAAATTAAATTAAACAAATTAGAAACATATTTTTTTATAAAAAATTCAGAAAACTAATTCTCACTCTTGCAATTAATCACACATGAAGCTCCTTCGTCACTGAATCCTTCAGCTTTCTCTAAAAGTCGAAAAAGTTTAGTCTAAAAAAATTTTTTTTTTTAAATTTGTCATCAAAAATCAAAATCAAAAAGAAAAATCACACCTCCACAAAGAATTGAACAACACTCGCTCGAATCTGCACAGCAGTCTTGATTCTTTTCTACAAAATAGTAAAGAATTTTAATTACTTTTTAATTAATACCCAAGTATAAAATTGCATCTGTTTTTATTAAATATGTTACTCACTCGCTTGGCTTTTTGCACAGCATGGTTTAGACATTTTGATGTTTTCTAGTTTTCACTATAATTCCAACAGTAATTTCAGAATGATACTGAGGATGATTTGTTAGCTGTTTGAATATATTGAAAATCTCCGACGTGGAAACTTAATTGTAACTTTGAAGAAGTGCAAAACAAACGAACCGAGTGCAAAATAAACGAATCGAGTGCACACTGGTCACTGACCATCCATAAATTCTCGTATAAGGTGTAAATAATCTACGCATTCGTTGTAGTTATCAGCTGCTCTGTGTGTAATCTCAAGAGCGTATCAATAATTATATTATTTGACATATATCGGATATCAAAAATAACACAAATGTTCCAGCAGTAAATGAATTATAGTTGTATTCCACTAGCTGCGCAAACAGTAAATAAATTCAATAATATTTTAATCGATTAAGGGTGTTGGATTTTAGTTCAAACCACAAAATTTCAGTTCCTCATTTTACTTAAAAAATATTAGAAACTCTTCTTTGAAATAGAAGAATGTTTAGAAGTTATGATTTGGATCCAACGCCTTTAATTTAACAAAACATTACCGTTATAACCATATAGCCATTGCAACAAATTCCCAAAGTACTTTCCACAAATTGTGCTAAGATATAAAAAGAATATACAGCCTCAATTTTTTGACAATATTCAAAAAATTGTTGATACTTATTCACAACATTTTTAATTATTGGCAAGAATAAATCTTGATTTGTTTGTTTTCGAACATCTGAAAATTTCGTGATTTCATCTTTTATCATTTCAATCTTAGCAGTAGCATGTAAAACCTTGAAATTAATTAATTATACATTATTTGATTAGCATAATAATAATCGATATATAAAGATAAATAATTTTATTATTCAATTACCAGCACCAGGAATAAAGTGTCCAGTATTGAATTTTCGTAGGTGGCAACTGCCATTGTGACGTATTAAATACAAAATATTATTTCGAAATTAGGAGTAGCATTTGTCTCAAAAAAATAGTTTATATTGAAAATTAAGTATTTTTTTCAGAGGGTTTGATAGAAGCGTTCATCGTAATTGGAGTGACAATAAAAAACAAGTTAGTGATGAAAAATATGATATTGATAGAAATATAAAAGAATTTCGCAAATTTTTGTTTCACAGCTAGTAAGTTTTTTGATTGTTTTTCTTTAGAATTTTCCCAATCTGTTAGAATTTCCGTCAAAATCTCTTTCACAGTTCTAATGGGAAAAATAATTTACAAAACTATTAAATTTATACATCTATTAAATGAATAAGATAAAATCGGTAACAATAATAATCTCACTGTTGATTAATCAGTAGCGCAAAAAATTTGATGCCAAATACAGATTCAGCCTTTGTGGGAGCGAAATGTTCCATAATGATTGTAACATCCTTATCAATGAAAAAAATGTTTCAGTATTGAAAAAACAAAGTGAAGCTGGCTATCACTAAAATAATTAATACATATCTTGGCATAATAGTTTTGGGCCAAATACCAATCAGCCGAAGATTGATTTCAATCGGTCTAGCTATTACGCTTGACATATTTTACTCCAAGTTTAATTTTTTTAAGTAGAATTAACATAAAGAATTAAAAATGTAACAAATCTGTAAATTATAAGTTCCTTTTACCCAAAGATACAAACTTTGTAAATTCGATCACTTTACAAACAGTGAATTTTCAATTTTCAACGTTACATCGTCAATTCGTTTTCTTCAAGACTGAGTGATCACTAGTTCTCGACTAGCAATTTTAATTATGATTATCAAGGTCTTAAAATATTATTTCGCTGCAAATGTGATGTCAGAATATACATTGAATGTACACACGCTTTCGTGTGTACACGGAAATTATTGTTTTTCAAATTACCTAAAATTAGAAGACGTAAGATTATCAACAAATTAATTAATAATAATAGAAGTCTAAAATGTTCATTTTAAAAATGATCTGCTCGAATGAAAAAATTTATTAGCACGTACCTAAAAAGCTAGTTCATTCATAAATAATAAAAACCAAATATTAAAAATCTTTTAAGTGCAATTAAAATTTAAATTTAAATTGTTGGGAGGGCCTTCTTTAATAATTACGCCCCTGGCTAACAACAGTCATTCTGCACTTGGCTCGCTAGAACCAATCCTACCAATCATCACAACTGATAAGAAAGATTGACGTATAGAAATGGTGCACACGGCACGCTAAAAGTTAAAAGGATGAGAGTGGGAATGACCAGACTTCTTCAATTCTTCACGATTCATTAGCATCGAGACTTTAACATCAGTGGTTTGCTAGTTTTCTCACAGCAAGTGCAAATTAGACGTTTTACTTTACTTTATGTCCTTTCCGCACCATAGAGCGACTTTCGTTTTCCTTGCACTAGTTTTATTTTACCACTCGGGTGGAGAAAAAAGCCACATTATCCGCCAAACATCCAGCCAGTAAAATAATCGAAAAGTTAAGTAGTTCTTTGCCCAATTGCTACGTTGTAAAAACTAAAATCTCAAATAATTTAAAACAATTTGTAGAAAAAAAATATATGTTTCGATTTAAATATATTTCGTGTATATACGAAATATAACTTTAGAAAAGTTTGTGCTTTAGAGTTTGTAAGTATCTTATATTCCAGTAGAAAAACTTATAAAAATAAATATGTAATACTTCGATGTGAAATTACTGTAGTTTCGAAGACAAATTATGTAGGCAAGTTTTAAATATTTACACGAAATAAATCAGAAATTCTTATAATCATGCTTGGCTTCTATGTATCTTAAGTAATACGAGTAAAATAGTGGAATATCAATGGGATTTAAAATACGTACAATTTTATCGAACAGTTCGCGCTCTTATGGAATCTGTTTTTCGCGCAATTGTTTTCACATGTATGGAAGTTTCCACCAATTTATTATCTGGCTCGTCTTCATCTGTGTTTCTTTGACTAACAACTGGCATACGACCTGGAAAATTAATTTTGTTATTTATTTAATTATGATTTTTTTCGTATAAATATATTTATTTATTTAATAAGAGAATTTTTCTAATACCTTCATGTCTAATCACGACTTTCTTTTCTGCAGACTTCAGTAAAGTTTTTACTCTCAATCCTTGACTCTTGGGTTCATTTTCCAAATTTTCCTTTATCTGTAAAACAAAATTCATAACAATTACTTTTATCTACAGCACATTGGAAGGAGTAGCTAAAAATTATTCATTTAACACACCGTATGAACTTTAGCCGGAGATTTGTAATCAATCTTAGGAAGTTTGAACTCCTTCTCAGGGATATTTTCTTCCCCAAGTGCGGGAGAATCAGCAATCTACAAAGAATGTATTCTTTATAATAGACTATATTTGTTTAAATATACGAAAATTTATCAAAGTAATTAAATATAATTTTCTTACCTTCTTTCCCATAGGAGACAAATTAAATTTCAGTGCAGAACTTTCCTGGATGCTTTTAAATGGTGTGATTCGATTTCCATTAGATTCGTTGGAAATCCCCAAAGGTTGTGGCGTCAGCAACCAATCATTCGTTTTCGCATGGATATTTTTGACCAATTTAGCATCTGTACCCTTGATATATTCGGCTATTGGTGATCTCACATTTTCGTAAACATTTTTACGAATCTCTGGAGTACGGGGACTTTTTCCGAAACTCAAAGTCGATTGAATGCCAATAAGATTTTCAACCTGGGGAAAATACTCTTTCTTCTTTTTCTTTTCGTCAGTTTTCGGGCTTTTACCAGGAGTGAAGAAAAATCTACGCCTGGGAGACTTCATCGCTTTTTTGTCACCCGTCTTGATTTCGCTGGGAGACTTCGTAGCTTTTTTGCCCTCACTCTTCATTTCACTGCAAAACTTCGTAGCTTTTTTTTCTTCACTTTTGATTCCTTTGGAAGACTTCGTAACTTTCTTTTCCACACTCTTGATTTCGTTCTTGACTGGAGTTTTCAAAGCACCTGAAAATACAAACATAAGTTAGACATAGAATAGAACTACCAGTCACATTTTACATGTGAAAGAAAAATGAATAAAAGATTAATTCTCACCTGATGCAATAGGACTTTTCACTTTCGAATTTGCCTCCACAGTCATTCCAGGATCGGCATCAGAAGACTTTGGATGTTGAATGATCTGGAAAATCGATTTTCTCTTTTTCAAAAGAAAATCTTGATACTCCATACAATGATTTATCGTGTTTAAGAACTCAGTATTATTATCTGGCAAACAAAGAGATTTATTAGGACTTCCTAATTTGGAAAGCAATTCGGCAGTTTCCTTCTTGTCTGACATTATAGGATCGTTCCTGTCGATTTCCATCATCAACTTTGCTGTTTCAAAACACCTTTGTCTTCTTTGTGCAAGTTCTGCTATTAAACTTTTATCCAGATCATCTTCGCAGTTAGGCGAGTATCTTCCTATACTTTCACGCTGTCTTAGAACTGATTTTCGTTTCTTCGGTGGTGCTTTAATAGTCCTATTTTCTATTTTGTTAGACTTTTTGGTATCTCTAGTTTGCTCAGAGAAATACTTCTTATTTTTTGGTGTTCTTGTACTTTCTTCTTTCAATGCCTTCGGACTAAAAGATTCAAAAGTGTCCTCGGTAAAATCATGGAAATATCGCGGTTGCTTGTTTCGCATTTGATCAATTACTGTGTCATCCAAAGAAGCCAACTGGTGTTCGCAAGTTGTTCTTATTTTATTTAGCTTCGTAGCAGGAGAATCTGGCAAAGAAATGCTTCTCCTTAATTTTTGCGGCGAAATTCGTTGATGCATATAAACTCCGTTGCACATGCTCTCCCAATACTCGAAAGAATTGTTCGTTTCGTTAAATCTAGTATCTTTGATCGCTTTATTGACTGGCATTTTTCCAGAACCTAAAGGGCTTTCCTTGACTCTAAAAATTCCCTTTGGAGTTTCTCCATAGTTCATTGCGTTCTCTTGAACACATTTATTCTCAAATGGAGTCGATGAAAAAGTTTCTATAATCGAATCATCAAAATTGCTCTCTTCATCTACAAATTCGATGCTTTGATTCTCAATTTGCTCATCTTCCTCTTCATCTTGCTCAAGAATCACGTCAGGAGACAAAATCCATTCCGGCATCGACTCATCTTCTATAAACTTGCAAAGTTTTCTAAATTCTGTCGTCATTCGACTAACGCTAATACCAGAACAATCTTTCTGATCTGAAAGCGACGGCATCATCGACTCTTCTATAATCATTACCAACTTTTCTGCGAATTTCGTAGGAGATGAATGAAATTCTTGGGAAAGTCTGGATAAAACTTTCTGATGCGACTGTAAACCATTCTTATCTGAATTCAAAGATCTATTAAAAGTAGAGAGCGCACTCCATAGTTTGCTAGGTTCAGTTCTTGGAGTTTCAATTGTGGATTTCGGTTCCTCTTGATCTTGCTTCAATTCTAATGCCTTACTGATTTTATTTAAAACTTCAGAAATCGGTGATGTAGGAGTTTCTGTCGACATCACACTCTTTAAATGTTTAGGTGTCTTTATGGCTTTCGAGTCTCGTTCCAGATTTTGTTTTTGCAAATTTACTTTGGATCTCAGGCTGGAGACTTGATTAAAAATTGTTGTGTCGGGAGATATAGTCTCATTTGCCTTTACTTTCACCAAGGCCTTTTTTTCGGTTGCCGAATTTTTCAAACACGATAAGGCATTTGAATCAGAATTTTCCTTCTCGAGCACTTGACCTTCAAATATATAAAAATTATTAATTGCAGCTTTTTGAAGTTCATTTTTAAAGATTCTTAGAATTCTGTTATTTTTTTAATATTTTTTTTATTGCAAAAATTGATTTTTTAATTCATGATTTCCTTAATTTTTATCTGCAAGGAAATTTTATGAATTTTGCATGAAATTTTCTCAAATTCAACTTTTCAAACCTTTCAAACTTTCACAATTCACACCTTCAAACAAAGGTGAAGAATTAATTAATAGTATAAAATAACTTATAATTACTTTTCTAAAATATTGCTAGTAATGCATTCTAAAAACAAGAATACATGCGAAAGAAACGAAGTTTGAGGTTAGAAATATTCAAAATCTATAAAATGAAACAATTCCTTAATTTAAAAATTAAAATAATAAAATCCGGTTAACTTACGTTGATATTCACTTATAGAATCGGTAAAATCATCACTACGACGTCTTCTAGAACTCATTATTACAGAAAATCCAACAAATGCATAAGAATTTGTAACGGTCACAACTCTAAACCCTCTAAACAACACTTTACAAAACGGAACAACTAACCACTAATACCAACATCGTGCAATAAGAATACCAGCAAATACTCTCAAAAAACAATTGCTAAATTTGTAAATTCAACTAAAATTGAGAAGAGAAGTTTGTAAATGATCAAGGTATTAATTAAACTTCAAAAATATGTCTGCTAAAATTTACCAATCCATTGTTTGATTGAAAAGCAATTTGAATTTGACAGATATTTCATTTTATTATTGTGGCTTCCTTGCCGACGCAATAGCAGAAGAAGCATAAGAATAAACTTTTTACCCTTTTTACTCATTTTTGTTATTTTTTGCCTTTAATTATTGTACATATTATATTCGTATATTCGTAAAGTAAATTAATCTTAGTTAATAATTTCATTATATGAAAAATATTACATTCTTCAGTTCTCCAAAAATAAAACTGAATACCTTTTGCGGTTTCTGCCGATTATCTTAGAGGTTATGTTCATATGTTGTGGCAAAACGTGAAAAACGATATAAAAAATTGATGTGAGTCATGTGAGTTTGATGCTGTATTTTAATTGAAAATATATATACTATAAGGCCTTTGTATTATTAAAATGCTGTTAATTATGTGAAGTAATATGAATGTAAACGCAAATCATTCTGAAAATGAAACGGATTTATCCCAAAATAAAGTTTTATTGAATCTGTCAATAAACATCCTCAAAGAATCATCTGCTGAATTTTCTAAGGACAAAAATTGTAAGTTCTCATTTAATATTCGTTTTAATTATAAATAAATCTTCTTAAATATCTTTATTAATAATACTATAAAGCTTACTTCAAATTATAAAGACCCACTCAATATTTTATATCTACTGATTGATGTCTATTTATATTTTTCGAATGTTATATTTTTCGAGGTTATTTCAATATAAAACTATTTTTTAATTTATTACAGTTTCCCATAAAACCCTGATGAAATTATATTCCGTATTCGGAGCGACGTTTGAAAAAGCATTAAAAATTTATGAATCAGGTCGTGTAACACAAGTTTCTGAATCAGAATTAGAGTCCGAAAACGAAGGACGTTGGTTTTTACAAGTCGAGGGATTTTCTGTAAAAGTTTACACTTTATTTGGTAACGTAAACTTCTGCACGTGCAAAGCTTTTAGGTACATATTCAAGTTATTTAATATATTTTTAGGAATGATGTTTCATTCATACATTCTTGTTCTCTTAAATAATTAATACAGGATGAGTTTCATATTTATTTTTTAAAGTAAAATATAAAATAAAAATGCAGCTTTTATTTCTAACTTGTTCATTTTTTGCATTGTAGATTACGAGTTTTAAAAACGCAATCTGCCTTCACATGCAAACACGTTTTGGCAGCATGGTTAGCATTGTTGGATAAAGAAAAATTGTCCTATCATAAAGTAACACCAGCGCAATTTCAAGAATTATTACTCTACCTGGTTTCGTCCAATCAACATGAGTACTCTGAGTGATGATTACAAATTAGTGGCGAAATTAGGGAATCTCAAAACTGTTGTTCACCTTTTGAAAGCAATTAATTTTAAAGAGGTACATTATACAGAAAACAATCTTACACTTAAATGTTTTTACCTTTTTATCTCTTCTTTTTTTAAATCGAAAATTTCAAATAATTGAAATAATAAATTACATTAAATGATTATAATGATTTCTCTACTTTATAAATCAGACTGCGACCTGTTCCGCTTGTGAAAACGGGCTCAAGGTCACTGTCGAGGACGCAAAATGTATGCAGGCCACAGCTTATCTTCCAATCAGCGTTTTTCAAGAATTTGTCCTGACTGAGGACGTTATTTTTCGAATAAACCTAAACGTATTTGTAGAATGCTTATGTATGTATTGGAGCAGCATAAATGTTCAAGGAAGTGATGTTGCTTTGCAAATGTTTTACAAGGTAAATTAATTTGGAAAAAAATGAAGGAAATGAAATTACATAGATCCTGTAATATAGAATGATTCTTATTTAATTTTAATAGGGAAACGGGTATCCTGTTGTAATACTTATTGAAGAAGATGAAATCATTACCGAGTGTTTTTTGAAAACTCAAGAACCTAACGAATTGCTGAATTTTAGTCTTGAAGATAACGTTTTGAACAAGGTTGTTCTACAAACTGAACTTTTAAAAGACGTGCTCATTGAACTTGATTCTTCCAGTGATTTAATTGAGGTAAAAAATTAAATTAAAAATGACTCAAATGTCATCTTACCTGATTCGTCCTGTAATGTATAAATCATTAATAATATTTTCGGTTTTCAGTTATTTTTATCGCCAATTGCACCTTATTTTAAAATAAAAACAGATGGATTGGCTGGAGACTGCGACATAGAAGTTCCTCACAATAGCGAATTAATAGACAGCTTTGAATGCAAAGGGACAGCCAGTTCCTGTTATAAATTCGCTCACATTAAACCTGCTATGAAAGCACTTTCTTGTGGTAACAAAGTTTCTATTCGGACTGATGACTTTGGATTATTATGCTTTCAATATATGGTCAGAAATGAAGAAGGACACACTTGTTTCATTGAATACTTCGTAAGTTTGCAATCGATATTGAATCCCTCAATAAAATAATCTATTAAGAAGTTCAAAAATCATTTCTCTTTTCAGATTTCGCCAGTTGTGGATGTTAACAACTAAAGAGACCAAAAATAACATTACGAAAATAATCTGAAGTAAAATGTAAATAGTGTATTTTGCACCAGTTTCTTAATAAAAGCGTTTTTCATACAATTTTCAATTAAGATTCCAAATTATTTATAAATCTAAAATAAAAATAAAGACCTAAATTATCTCATAAAATTTTATTTTATTATTTAGACTAGATAGTACTGTACATAAATTTCCTGGGAGATACTTAATCCAGTATACTTGATGAGTTACATACTTTGTGAGAGCATTGTAGAAGACATAATGATGGAATTTTTCAGAAAAAATTCTCCACACTATGCCGCCAATATCAAACCTCTCAGACAAAATTTCCGCACATCCATGACTTCATAAGAACCGGATATTTCGTCCAAAACTAAATGAGCATTTTACTAGAAATAAAACATTTGTGCTGTAGAAAATGAATTATAAACAGAACTTAAACTAATTTTCTTGAAAAAAAAAAAAAAAAAAAAAAAAAAACACGCAAATTATAATTTATAAAGATTTGATAATCGAATAAATGTAAAGGTTTTTTTTAATAGACAAAATTTTCCTTATTGAAAATATACAGTTATTACACAAATATGTACTCATATCGAGAGTCGCTGTTTACACAATCTACGCTTTTCAAAATACGTTCAGCACCACAACGAAGCGAGTATACGTAGGTTTTTCCGAGTTCTTTAGAGTGGTCCTTATTTTAAAAATTTTCCTCTCTGTATATCTACTGCCAGTGCCATAAAAAAATCCAGAAATAATCGTATTCCAAAATATTATTCATTTTACATAAAATAAAATTAGACATTGACCTTTGATGTACTTGTAGTCTTTTAGAAATTATAGAACTTTAAAGTTGGTACAATAAATCTGTTGCAATATCTATAATTTTACTTTCCTGTCTGCTTACAATCATTTAATTATTTCTTGATTTTCGGTCGAATAAGCAGCTTGTAAATTTATTTACTGTAATTACAACATGACACTTATCGTACTTTGAGTATAAAAGTACTTTTAATGTTCAAATTTCACCACGCCAAGTACTATACGTGCCTCTTGACTACCTGTACAGATTTCTAAAATTTATATAATATCAAAATTAATATTGCTACACAATAACCTTATTTATATAAATCACTTGTATATCTGTATATGTACCAATGTCAATCAAACTCAGAAAGAGACGAAACAATCGGATTCTGATAATACAAAAATAATCGTTGATTTCCGTTTCCTTAAAACCTTATAGAAAATTAGCATACATACTGTACAATAATTACAATTATGATAAGAGCCGCCAAAGGCACGTGTACCTTCCAAATGTTTTCGATACGATATACATCATTTGAAATAATATTTACAGATTGGGAATGCAGGCAGTAAAATATTGTGCTTTGAAATCTCAATCTGCGCCGAACAAATCGAACTCGAGTCCTACAGAAATAAAAAACAAACTAATAAAATAAAATAATTTAAAAGATCTTATAATTCTTGTAATACCTGTAGGAAATTTTACTTGTAGCGCAATGTTTTTCAAACACTATAATAATTTTTACTGCTGTAACAGTGGAATAATCCAGGTAACCCAAAAAAACAAAATAACATTAGTTTTTAGTACTAGAACTTCTGTGAAGGAAGTTACCATTGCTAATTCTTTCACAGAAAAAGCAGAAATGCAAATACAAAAACATGGTTTAAATTTCTATACATAAATAATATATACGAGTAAACATAAAAAATAAAATAAGTTTTCAAATTTTCTTAACAAACAGAGTCGATTGTCCGTTCAGTAAATAAATTGGATTTAATTTTTCAGGATTTTTTTTAAAATGATAAGTTAATATCATTTTTTAAAATGTAAGACATATTTGAATGAAAATAGAATTTCTTAGCATAAAAATAGCTTTGTACGATTGTAAAAGTATATGCAAATATCAACATATCAAATATCAAAAGAACTTTGTAATAATGGCAAAAGTAAACTGTGACTAACAGGATGGCCACTCAAACGTTAGGAAAGAATTTCCGGTTTTTCCACTCACAAATTATATTTTTCTCGATTGCCTTTTAAAACATTATAATATAATTTGGTGTAAAAATTCCTTTTGTCATTAAAAACTTCAAAATCGATACATTCATTAACCATACATTTTCTTAATATTTGAGGAAGACTTTATACTTTTCCAAAATTCATTGAAAAATTGAAAACACTTCAAAATTAATAAAGTGTTGGCGAACTTTCGAAAAATAAATAATTCTCATTTATTTTCAAAAATACGCCGGATACAAAAGAAAGTTTATAGAGCAAAATTGTTGCGCTTTAAAAGCTCTACAAAAAGTTCCCGGTCAGTGGCTACCCTGGACTAAAAACTAAGAAATGACACAAATACACGTCACAAATAAAACTTCAGCAAGTCACTAGATAAAACACGTGATGTTAAAATTCCAATAATCTCAATATCAAGCAGCGACAAATCGCGTGCAAAAACAATATCAATCGGCAGAAATGGTAGCTTAAGTTTTGTGCCCAAATTGTGAAGAACACAGCTTAAAAGCCTATGTGAAGGAAATCAATTTACGAATTAAACCACTGTTACAGTTCCAACTTTTGATGACCTTGCAGGGTCAAGAGGAGCTTTTTAGTGAAAGTATTTAACGTTTTGTGATAAGGACTTCAAAAGCTTTAGATTTTTGTCAACGGTTTTTAATTTAATAACTTATCTTTAACGTTTGCTTCAGAGCTTGAATCAAATATCCTAAAGTCTAAAGATAATTCTTGATATTGTGCTGCACCATTTCTTGTTTCCTTATCACATAACAATAGAAATACATTTTAACATTGGAAGCCAATGACACTGGTTTTAAATCTATCTTTGATTTATAGAAGCGGGAAATTTCAATTTGGAGAACTACGAACCGGATGATATCCTGGTGGTAAATTGCTGTGCATCCAGCGTCAAAGAAAGCTGTAGGCGTTTTGTACAGCTCTTCCACTGGCCACTGCAGCACCTTGTTCCAAATTCAAAGTTTGCTGTTCCAATCGCTCCAGAGACTCAGCTCGCATTCTTATAGACCCTCGATAAGTCTGAACCTACGATGTTCATCCTTAAAATTAGAATTCTTTCTCCGAGAATTAAGAAAAAAAAACTTTATAATAAATTGTTCTTAAATTTTCTGGACAATTCGCTGTTTTTGAGATTCTCTCGCTGAATAGAATAGGCTCATTAAATGAATTAAAATAGAATCTTGCTCTTGAAATATAATCTAAAGCCTATAACAATTGGGGAAAGATGAAATTGAAAGCTGGGTACCCAGAAACTTTAAGAATTTTTTTTGTGTGAAAGTGAGCCCATTCCCCCACGGTCCTGTTCTTTTAAATTACTTCCAAAATGGAATGTTTTTTAATAAATAAAATGTTTCATGCAATTAACTGAATATTTGAGAATGTTAGTAACATATCACCTATATTAATATTCCAGGAAGATTGCACTAATTGTAAGATTTTCTCGAACTTCTGTCGAAATAAATGGATAATGACTATGAAAACTCATGGGGCGCGTCGGTTTAGCTTGTTATCTACTCACTGTCTGTATATTAAACTTCAGACTGTGGGAGTCGGCCACTCGTGTTCACTCAAGAGGTGTTAGACTTCCACTGCTGACTCTTACTTCTCTTGGCTCCGGAGCAGCCACGGGCCTTCTCTCTTGTGGTTGCTGAACGGCTCCAGCTGCTCCATGATGTGCAGTTCTACCAGCAGGATTGGCTACAACATACTCCGTTAGCGTTACATCTGCCGTTCCTCCTGATTCTAGTGGTATGGCATTTTGTCGAAAGTGTTCGAGCATGTCGTAAATTGCAGGGAAGCAGAGGTGCTGCACCCGACAGTGTCCTTGATCATTCAATGTCATTCGTAAATGCTGTAATCAGAGAAATTTCATTATTTTTACATTTTACGTAGCACATTTACATTTACAATGTAGCAACATTAATTTTTGTAATCCAAAATACATAATCAGAATCATTTACCTTTGCTCGACCTTGAAAATTAAAAGTGAGAACAAACTCTCCTTTTCTGGTTTCGCTTTGGCGAACAAGAAAGACGCCGTGACCATTTGCAGCACTATGCAAAACCAATTGTGCTGCGTCTGAACGAGGAAGAGTTCCGTGAAACCAGGGATATTCACGTAAGCTGCTAGAAAAATCGAGCTCTCCATCGTTTCCGGGAACTATGAAAGTAAACAGTAAATTAATATGAATGCTGATTTTAAAAAGTGTAAAAACTAACTATTGAAATACTTACATATTATGAACAAACTTACTTTGTTCAATTTCTTGTTGTGATGAACAGAGTTCTAAATTGCTATTGCTTCGAGTTCTAAGTCTCGGGGGTAATTCTGGTGCATTTCCTTGTTCGTCTACGTGATCATGCATAGATCGAGAACTCTTGCTCGCAGAGTTAGCTCTCAGTCTATCGCCTTCAATATTCATCGAAATAGATCCATGAATCTGATCAGTCGAATCGTTCCCTCCAGGACCAGGAGGAATCGTTCCCATTTGTCCTGAACGCATGCAGTATTTAATCGTTGCAAGCCAAGATCTCATATCATTTGAATCATGTGCTTCTATTACAAATTCCATTTTCTCTGTTTTCAAGACGAAGGTGTTCTCGTGGTCTGGCATCTCAAGAGCCGTAGTTTCTCTCGCCTCCACAATATCTGAACAAAAGACTCCACTTCTTGGTTTCACAGCTTTTGGTGGAGAATAAAACTCCAACATATAACCTCCAATCGCTTTTATTAAAGCCAATCGAGACTTTTCCCATTTCTGCGTCCCATCGATGTTTTCTCCCATCAGGGAATTGACAATTCCCTCTTTTCTGCATTCCACAACAATTTTTGAGAGCTTGGCCTTTGAATGCTTATCTCTTCGATGTTCGTTGTGAGATAACTCGACCTCATCACTCTGTTGTTTGTGGAAAAGTGATTTCCCCTTTTTAAGACCTTTAAAAGAAAGTCTGCGAAAAAATGGTTTGTGTGCAGGTTTTGGAGAGACAGCATTTTCATCCTGTTCGGAATAATCGCTGAATTCCTCGTGGGATGATGCTCTGATTGGAGCTCTGTTATTTTGATTGGTTGTATTATTCGTGCTCCCTTCATTGGCTGTCGGGGATCGAGCCTCACATGTCAAGGATGACCTGCAAAATTTTCATTTAAAATTATCAATTATAGATCAACCTTGGAAAACACAATATTTAATAAAGATATATTTTGATCTGTATATTTTACTTATGAATACCCATATTCTTTTCATAATTCTAAAAAATATATTCCCTTAAGATTGTAAACACTTAAAAAAATGTGTGAGATTATTAATCAATCTAGTTTTTTGAACAAGAAACTGATATTCAAAAAGTTAATTAGGTTTTTCTGTTCCTGCTTCTAAATACTTGACAGTGAACTACTGATTATGCAGTATTTAAATATTGATTTGCTGAACTTATTTCTATTAACACTCTAACAAATTGAAAAAAAGATAATTCACCAAGCATGAATTAATTGAAGTAAACTTCTTAGAACGTTCAGTACTCCATTATAAATTACAGAACAATTCTAAAAATGGTTTATAGAATCACATTCAGAACGTGTCTAAAAATAAAAAAATTTTTTTGCTCCGATTTAATTTTCAGCGCACTTGCATTAATAATATTAAAATAAATTGCAAAAACTCACCTGGCACTACGCCGCAAGTACTCAGTCTCAAAGTGGTCGCAGAATGTCTCAACAAACTTCCTAAGAAAATCCCGATGAGAAAGGGTGGTCCTGGCGCTCTCGGGGAGGTTGAGGCTGACGTAGGTACAAAAAGCTTTGGCAAAGTCGGAGGCTGAGGCGCGGGCGTGTCTGTCGCAAAATTCGACCCAATCGTCCGCACCCTCGGGCAACGCGGCACCCGCCGCTGTAACCGCGTTGTAAACACTCATGCTTCCCTTGAGGCAGATTCCCGACCCCGACCTCCTCACGCCGTAATTCCGCACTTTATCACGCTTTCTTGCTTCTTTGCAATCAAAGAGCCACGCACCTGTACCACATCTTAACGCACTATCATTGCGACCTACGCATTTTGCTTCCCATTCGACAAGCGTAATCGACGATGCAACGCCCGCTAATCGGCGTTGAATCGAAATGCACCTGTTTACAGGGATCAATCACTGCGAGGGGGACCTAAACTCGTGTGATAACCTCCATCCTTCTCGCTTAGAGAAGAAGCGCTCACACATAACACTTTGCTTCCGTCGATGTCCACTCTATTTCGTGTTATTATTTGTTACTATTAAAAGAATGTATTCAATAATACTCCGGTATTGCAAGTACGAGATTGTGTTGGACTATACTTTCCCTAGTACTTTGGTACTTGCCCATTTTAGTACTTTCCGGCACTACAGGGTCACAGGGTACTTTTTTATGCTTCCGCAGTCGTCGTTGTTTTGACTGGTTTTGACTGATTTCAGACTTTGGAGTTAGGAAACAAAAGATGGCAACAGCTGTCAATTCCAACTGTCAGGCATATCTAGGGGAAATTAAAGCACTAATTTCAAAATAAATAGTATTAAAATCGACTGTTAAAAGAGTAGGAAAATTAATTATCTGCAATTTTATACTGAAATTCATTTGAGTAATTTCAGAAACCAAAATAGAAACTCATCGCTGACAATAATACCTGTTAATACTATTTTATTTCAAAATTCACTAGCAACTACAGTCAGTCTAGTAATTTTTGTCGCTTCATTTAACGTTGGCGGTTCTGGATCAAGTTTCGAAACTTTTGCCGAAGAGTAAACTAATATATCTTTGGTAACTGTCAATTTATGACTAATTTATGTTTTTATAATAATTAATACAACTTTAAGTTGATATTTAATGAAGTGCAGACATGTCGATTAGTGCAGCATTTCATAAAAATGTGTCTCTACTCCTTCAAGCAGTACCGCCGAGTTATGACTTCAAAAAACATTACAAAGAGGTTTGTTAACAATGTTTGCAACTTTTGTTTATAAAAGAGTAATTAATAATTATTTATAAATTTACTCTCCACATAATATTATTTCAGTGTTTTTTTTGTGGCAGTAGTAAATCATTATCGCCTCAGGAAATTGCACAGAAATATTCTGTATTAAGCTTAAAGTGAGGTTAGACTTCATATAGTCCAAATTTTAGGTTCAGAGCTTTGTAAAACAAAAAGAAGTTAAATAACTAAATGATATTTTATTAATAAAAGCAGGAAATCCTTTTTGCTGGCAGACTTGTAATATATAAAGATTTTAACAATCTATGTAGTTTCTTGGCCGCAAATTATAAAACTTACTCCAAAAAATATCCATCGTACAATACTATTTTTATATTATTTAAAGATAAGTTTGATAAACAACATTAATTATATTTCGCAGGGAATGTTTGAAAAACCAAACACAGTTGGCTTTACGTACGTTTCGCACTACCTTTTGTCAATATATGATCCAGAATATGTTAAGAAGATGATTGAATGGCCAATAGTCTGCAAAAAAGCTGAGACGAAGTATCGAAATGACGTGAAAGAGTTTTTAAATCACATATCAAATGATAACTCGGACATTGGCTTTCCTCCTATCCTTCCTTCTCTCTTACTTAGTCCAGGAGGAACAAAATTTATTAAAGTTATGTGGAAACTGTCCCAAGTGGCATTGAGAGAATACATTAAAAGACAAAGTAATTATATTTAATTTATATCGCTTATAAATTCTTTATAAAAAATAGAGATATTAACTGAATATTTACAGGTGAACAGGAAGTTTTACTTGCTCCAAAACGAGGTCCCGCAGAAGAATTGACTGAGTCGTTAATTAAGAACATTATTAATAACACAAATGATAATAACTCGAAAATTCTTGAATATTTAGTAAGAAGCGAAGAAGAGGCTAAAAAATTTGCACTGTAATATTTTTTGACTTCATAATATTTGAAATTATTGTCAATATATTGCTATTCAATGTCTAATTTTCTTTTTATTCAGAGAGGAGAAAGAAAAGATCATAAAGACTCAAAAGGAGATTTTTGAAAGTTTACAAATTGTTGCATCCTTGGCAGTAGAAGCTCCAGTTCATCCATCTTTCCAAAAAAGATTACTGGACGTCGATGACGAGGAAATCATTAAAAGTTTGAATTTATTTCTATACACTTATCCCTTTGTTTCTAATTGGAAATAAATGTATGTAATTTATTTTTTTTTACAGTGTGGAAAGAGGATCTAAGGAAAAGTCTAATCTACTTTCAAAACAAGGTACAAATATTAAAAGCGACAGAAAATATTAGTAAAACCGTTTTTGGTATAGTAACAAACATTATCAGCGAATCGACCGTACTCAATGCAAATTTCCTCCAAAGAGTAGACATTTACTCGATTTCTGAATTGTCGTTCCCTAAAATAAAGGTGGGATTAATATTGGAGTTTTTCAAAACTTTAAAGTTTGAAATTCGAAAAACGCAACTCTAAAATTGAGCTATCTTTTCCAGGTTCTAGCACAGTGTGTATACACAAATGGAAATTTTAATTTGCTCAATTATTTCTTACTATTAAGTACAATGGCTGAACACTGTGGTCAGTATATTAGCACAAACGGATTTTTGGACTTTTCTCACTGCCACTCGCAGATGGAAGCTAGCTGTTCAGATTTAAAAAAAATGAGCGATTTTTTTTATGAATTACACTCGAGAATGATACAATTTTCCTCCGAAGTACAAAAAAATCCTGATCTGCCACCTACAATAATTCAGTATGATCATAACGAATCTTTGATGACTGTCTCTGATTTGAAAAATGTTATGTTCATGCCATCGCCACCGATTCAGTTCAATTCCAATACTAATGGAAGAAGCGAAATGCAGAATAGATTAAAGCTTACTCCTGTAGAAGGTATTATCAGTTTCTATTCTCTAATTTATTTTTCTACCACATATTCAAAAAATATGTAGGTTTATTTATATGATTAATTCTTTAACAATTTCTTGCAGGAGTCCACAAACAATTATTTTTAAGATACCATAAAAACAAAGACGACTCAACGGTGAATGTGTCAAGAGTGCGGCAAAATTTGATAGTCACGCGGATAAACTTTGACGATACAATGTCGTCCGAGATTAGCGAAAGTAAATCACCCTGTCGTCGTTTTATGCCTCCGAAAACAATTTGGTCCACTTGCAAACCTGCTGGGAAATATTCTAGATTGTTTTCTAATCGAGCGACTCAATCCACCAGCAAAGGTTTGTATTTTTAGATTAAATAAATAATTACAAGCCTCGAACTCAATTCATTTTAGTTAATCCCAGAAAAAAAACCTATAAGTATTTCATTAATTTTAATCCTTTAATTTTTCAGCTGCAAATTGTAGCATGTTATCGATGCCCTGTTCTTCGAAAGCCAACTCAACTGTAATGAATAATCTTGGTGATGGAAATAGCGCCGAACTCACAATTGATATCACGATGAAAAGTCTCTTTAGCTACAGTAGTGATTCTTCAGCTGTAGAAAAGAAAAGTACTCCCAAAAGGTCGAACAAATTTTTCGACATTCCCGAAACCAGTTTGGACGTAAACCAAAAATATTTGAGTGTAAATCAAGAATTAGAAGTTAAATTTAATAAGCCATGCAGTCCTATTGCTTCACCAATTAAATGTGAAAAACAAAAGGGAAGAAGACGATCCATCACTGATTTGGTGGAACGTTACAAGCGAGTTATGGAAAAATCTACAGTCACTGCTGCTAAATTGGAATCAGTTTTCGATTCTAATATAATCGAAGAACCATGATTCTCCTAGTGAATTTTATATTAAAGACAATTATTTATATGTGCTTGAATGATTAATTAGTAATAATAATGATAAGAATATAATCGTGATCTGCAATTCACATACTGCCTTCAAACAATATTTTTGTACGTCGATCTTGTTTCATATCGTCGACTAACGTTGTATATATTTATATTCGAAGTCTCTGTATGGAATGTAAGCTTTATTTTTCTAAAACTCTTAGACTGATACCTGTAATATTTTTGAGAATTTTCTAAGGAGAATGTAACGTGAATTTCAAAATAGGTACAAAATATGCACACAATATGAATCGACTTCATTAAATTAATAATAAAATTATATTCTCTTAATTATCAAGAATAAATCTGTAAACCAGAGATAAATTATTTATTATTTCAATAGTGGTACATGTTTATTCGTGTACGATTAACACTTAATGTTAATGGAACACGAAGCAGCTGGCAGTAGACAGCCGGTAACATTTCATTTGGGGGATTAATTACACGATAAAAAAATTCTTGGCTGATAAAAAATTTTGTTTATAACAAGAATATCTGATTGAATAATTTTCAAGCAGAAGAGACAACCAAAATTATTTATGAATAATTTCTTGTTAAGTGAAAAACTAAGTCAATTATTCTACTGGCAATAAAATTCAAAGTCTGGTTAAATCTTAAAATAATTATTTCGATTTTCTAATATGTTCTCAAATTGATAATCTAAAGAGTGTTCTTGAAAATTGTGCCTATTTACAATCTGCGATAATTTTATAGTGTTTAATTATGACGAATGAAAATATTTGAAATAATTTAACCAGACTTTAAAATTATTAGTCTGTTAATTTAAAACATGACATTATTTATACAAGTAACGTTAAAAAACACTCAATGGAATCAAGATGCAACAAATCCTGCCTATCTGTCCTTAATTATTAAAATCTTTTTTTCAATAATACGCTTTAACCTAGGTTTTATTTTCCGTTTACTTACAAAAGCATTAGAAGCTTATATGTATCAAAATACAGAAATCGCTTCAGAAAAGGAATTCCGATTTCGTATATCGAATTCAGAATTCATATATCAAGTATAAAAACCTTTTTCGAGAAGCAACAGACGAATACTGATTGCGTTACAAAAGATTTCCACGAGCCTGATATTTATGAAAATTGAGCTATTTTACTCAAGCAGTTTTCGTGGTTTTAAATTTTACCTCTTTTTTTAAAAAAACTGCATCTTGATGCCCAAAAATCTTTATGAAAAGTCTTATTTACGTATATTATACACGAAAGATTAATGAAATAGTTTGTTCAAAAAGGCACAAAGTGGCGTATCTTAAAACTTAGGCATTATTACTTTTACTTTCTGCAAAATTTTGAATTTCTAAAACTGTAATTTTCTACGTCAGGAATGATTAATCACTTCTTATATTTGATTCTTCTATTTTTAGATAGATCTATTTTCTTGGCAAGCAGGCTTGTTTCTTCCAAAAGCTAATATAATTAGAGTATATACAGTTTGGTAAGACTTAACTAATCTCAAACTCTATCTAAAAAAAACGAGTAAAAATAAAAAATCCTCGTTATGATTAATTTCTAAAGTTTAAAAGTGATCACCTTTCTTGTGATTGATCATCCCTGAACTAAAAGATTATGACTTTTCTATAAGTTTCCAGTTAATTTCAATTTTTTAACTTTTTAAATTACTTTCAACACGTAATTGCTTCCAAGAAAAAGACGTTTCGAGATTCTTTATGACTCCAAATCTTCTTTTCGCAGAGAAATTTCGCTTGATAATTTCATGATTATCTATTTCGATAAATTTAATATAAATGCAATACCTTGAGCAACGTGCCGAAAATTACTGGATTCATAATCTACAATTGACAATTACGCATTAATACGGAAGAACGCGTTTAATAGATTGTGAGTAAATTCTCACGAGCGAATCTCATTCAAAATTCGTCGTCGAAGACAGCGTTCAAAATTGAAATCGATTTGTGCATGGGTCCAAACGCAAAAGCTTCAAAATATAGACCGGACATTAAAAATAATATCGTGCTTTATTTAAAAAGAAATAAAACTTTCGCAATAACGAATAAATGATATTTTGACCTTATATCTGTTTCTCTTTTTTTAAAAAATGGTGCAAATGTGTTTCTCACATTGATAGTCTTTCCCGGTATCGTCAGGTGACGGTCTTATAATAATTGGCCTTTTTGCAATTGTTTTTCCTTGTAAAAAAATATTTATACCTTCTTAGCTCATAGTGGGACGTCTGACACAATTCATCGGCCAAGGGTCGAGTAGAATTTAGGCTAGAAATGAAAGAAAAAAAGAAGTAAGTAAAAGAAACACTGGTTTTATAAACATAAATTATTCTCGAATCTTAAAATTGTATTTAATATTTAATTTTTATTGTATTACCTCGTCATGATTCTCTTCTTTATTTCCTTCGTCATCATCTCCGGAACTGTCGCCTCCCGAACTATCGGCGGAATTACGTTGCTGTTCTTTATTGTTAAAACTGTCGTTGGCTGTGGGCGAGGAGGCTTTGACTTTGCTCACTGCGTCGTAACATTGTAGACACACCCTAACTGCCTTTCCATTTCCTTGTCCGGGTAATACTAATTTTTTGTTGCTGCACGGTCCACAAACCACGGCTCCACATTGTCTGCAATGATGCTGAAAAATATAGAATAAAAATAAATACAATTAGCTTATAATTGTGTAATTAGAATAGATAATTTTAAATGGAGATTTGAATGACCTGGGAAAATATTTAAACCCCGAGAATAAATCGAAAAATGAAGGGAATTTCTTCTCAAGATTTAAGTCGCCGCTTTGAAATATAAAACAAAATTGTAATTACCCTTCGATTCAGGACAGTAAATTGTGTTTTGTTGCAATGCATACAAATTGTCGCTTCGTTGTCCGGAACCCAAACTGCAGCATGGATTTCAACTGGTTTCTTTCCACCTGTGAAGTCAGAGCTCCAAATTTATATTTTGTATAATTAAATTTTAAAAATAGAAAGACTTAATGTAAAGGGAATGAGTATGTGGATGAAAATGAGAAAAGTCTTACTTTTTCTAAGCAAATCTTCTATGCACTTTGTGATATGCGCCATCCATTCCTGCTTTTCTGTCGCAGTAGCAGCATAAACAGCAAACGACTTTGTTACTGTTTTTATGAGCCATCCATTGCGATACTCTACAAATAATGATCAGTGGATATCAAAACTTTCACAAACTTAAAATCGTGTGTTTTTTTCGTATTGTTCCTGTCGAATGTTATGTAGTTATTGTAATTATTGACATTACTCTACAAACTGAAAACTTAAGAGATGCTTTTAAGTTTCATTGCTCTAAAAATAAGAGCATGTGTTAGAAATTTTAAATTGGATATTTAGGTATCAACGCAAATTAAGAAAAAAATTAAATATTAAAGTATTTTACGAATGATGAAATGAAACATAACTTACGTCCATCGTCAACCAACGATTCAAGTTTCACTTGCTCTAAGGGGATAATGCGTTGCTTATTATACTGTTAGAGAAAAAAATAACAATATTAACATTTTGTTGTTGTATTGGTATTAACATATATCTAATGAATGAACTATTATTGAAAGAAATTATCTCAATAATTCCTTTTCGGTTGAACAAAATGGAACGAATAAATAATATAATTTACTGAAACTCACTTTCTTCTTATTGATTACTATATTCCCATAAACCAAGATATCATTGAATAGAAAAAACTGTCGTGGCTTTGGTTTTTTCCGACACATTTTTGTCAGAACGCCCTCACCCACCAAAACTCTTCCAGACACGGCAAGAGGCTGCAATAAAAAAATAAAAATGATTTTTAAAGAACTCGTTCTTATCTAATGAAATTGCCATAATCGCACAAAGGAAGAAGTGCTTGATAAAAACTTGCACGGGAATGACAGGCGAACTTACTATCTACGAGTCATCGAACGAAGAGTCAAAAAAAACATAAACAAAAAGTTGGTGCTTTAAAAATATGCTTTTTAAATTGATTTTAATAATTCCTGGTAAGTGAATTTCAAACTTACGTAATAAATAACAGAACCCTAAAAAATAATTCTTTCCAAAATTCATTCTTCACCAAATTGAAAAAATAGTTTTATTCCCGCATTTGTTAGGTATAACTCAAAATTTATTGTAAAACAATTGAAATAAATTAAATTTTCTAGATTTCCTTTAACTATAAAAATGAAAGTGGGAATTTGATATGGTTGACATCACTGGAAAACCCAAACTGCCAAAACACAATGTTTCTACTAAATTAGTAAATCTCCCATTAAAATTATATTCTGTTAATAAAAATGTCTTCAATTTAATTAGAAAACTCGTGATGTTACTTCTATGAAAAGGAAATACGAATTTTTTATCTTAAATTATCCGATTCTGTCATATATTTTGGAAACTATTTAAAATCCTACAAATTAAACACCCACTCTCTTTTTTTTTCTGTCAAATATTTGGGAAACACATGCATTCCAGAAGAAATACCTGGCCTTGAATTTACAACGGTTAACAACATTTCTAACATACCTGGCCAGAACTGCCAAAGCAATTCTCCACCATCGTGATCCGCCTCGAATTCGCTTCACTGTTTACTGCAACATATGAAAAATTTCTTTAGAGATTATCACCCTGTGACCCTTGAATTTTCCTTGAACTGTGAGTGAGTCAATACATCGATCCGCTCCAGTAAACATTTAACTTTAACAATTTTAAGTGGGCAAGCAACTGTCAAAAACACTGAACAAGTAGTATGGGTCATACTGCTGATAAATCCTTGAAATTAACCAAAACTGGAGCGAAAACTTCCACAAAAATGGTAAATAAACGATCGCGTTTTCTGACGTATTTTGGCGAACTCTTCAAGTGCAAATATAAGAGAGAAATTTAATAAAAGAGAGAATTAAAAACTTTGAACTAACCAAGTCGGTCAACCATGATTGTATGAATCAGGCCACGGATGTGCGAATGATCGGTAACTCATGCCAACATCCGCTCGAATTATTTCTGAAATTCAACAACAGGTGACGTAGAAGTTATGTTCCTAAAATGTTTTTCTTTTGCTGGAGGCTTGACGTTTCATTAATTTTATTTATATTTTTATTGATTGCACAATAATAAGGGAGTTGAAAACTATGCAATTTGTAAATCTTAATGAGTTTTAATAAGTTTTCTGAAGTTTGATTCAAAAAATCTCTTCTTGGAGCAAAGGGAACATCGGGAATAGTGTAAAATTCTCGAGAATATTCTCGTTCTCCGAGAACGTTTTCCAGTGTTTCCAGTGTTTTCCAGTTTTTGAAATACGTACATAAAATACGTAAATAAAAAATTTTAGTTCAAATTTTCCCACCTCAAAACAAAGAAGAAGAAGAACAAAGAAACAAGCTCAATTTTATTGTGGTAATTCTAGAGCTGTCAGATGTTCAGATCATGGATGAAATTTACCCCCTCCACTTTACCACTTTATGAAAGAGAAAAACAATTTGTCAAATATAATTTGGAAAATTTTTTAAATATAATTGAAGAACAACTTAAAAAAGTAATATAATTGCAATATATTTCCAAATTATATTTGAGAAATTGCTTTCTTTCCACAAAATGGTGAAGTGGAGGGGGTAAATTTCATATTCCACGATCTGAAAGTTCTGGTGACAAGTTGGCAACACTGGCTGAGTCCACACACGTCCGGAACATGAATCGAATCTATCTGTAGCGCTGCTAGCTATAGTAAATGCTAGCTTGTTTCTCGTCTTTGTGCGTTTTATTTGAGAAATAAATTGAGAATAATACCAACAATTTTCACAAATATTTACGTGCTGTTTTGTGTTTTCTTAAATAACGTTGTCAAATTATGGAAGTGAATAGAGAAGTGATTCTAGCAGATTTTCAGGTAAGTTTTTGATTGTAAACATAGATGCATACGCTGGATAGAGTCGTTTGGAAAATTAGGTTATGGAGAATTCACCACAATGACATTGACAATAATCGACGTTTACACAAACCAATTCTCAATATTTTTATGCTAGAATTTTCCGCCACTCCAAAAAAAGATATTCTGTGTACTTTATTGTCAGATCACCATAAATAGCGTCCTTTATCGTTTCAAATTAATTAGATAAATTCTTAAAAATTTATTAGGTTTTTGTCTGCAATATTTATGGTTCAGAAAATTGGAAATATAATAAGTGAAAATTCATGATATATATTTAATCTCAGACCCTACTAACAATTATATTAGCAATTATGAATAAATTTATTTCCCTTCCCCTTTTTTTTGTAAAAATTTGACCAAAACGAAGTTTAATGCTACAAGACGAGAAATGTGTTTTATTCATGTACCAAAAGTTTTGAACGTTCAAATGAACGCAATATTTTTTCCCAATTCTATTTTAACCAGAAATATTGTTTCAACTAAAAATAGCAATAGGCATTACAAGTTTCTTTCGTACAGAATTATTTTCAAGGCAAATGAATCAATATTTAAAAACTGTTCCTAGTTTGAAATACAATCAATACAAAAATTCGTTCATTTGAACGTTCAGAACTTAGACCACATTTTTATTCTAGGCATGCACAGACATAGAAGATGTTGCCGAAGCTATTTTATACCTCGAACGAAGTAACTGGGATTTATTGGTAAGCGAAATATAAAGCGAGAAGTATTTCGAAAGAACCAAGGACATATAATTTGATAAAATTACTAATTTGGAATGTTTGCACAGGCCGCGGTAAATAGAGTTATGCCAATAAATACTCAACACTTACCATCAGAATCAAGCAATGATGTCGTAATGGTAGAAGAGGTTCAGGGGCCCAGGAATTCAGGTTCACCTGAAATTACCTGTGTTTCAAGAACTATTAACAGCTCCACAAGCATGGAAATAGACGAAAGTTTACCTGGAACGAGCAGACCAAAACCAATCCCACCTCCAAGAGTGCTCACATTCCACATCACTTACAACAAAACTATTTACACGATCAATTGTCTTGAATCTTGCACTTTGGGTAAGATTTTTGTATCCCTATTGAGCATCGATCGGGTCAAGAACAAGTATTTAATTTGGGTTTTTCTTGCAGGTGATCTGAAGCTCTCAATATGGGAGAAAACAAACGTTGGACCATGCCAACAAGTATTGCATGGTTGGCACAAAGAACCACCTAGAGACACAACAATCTTGCAAACTCTTGATTTACCACGAGAAAATAACTTACTATTGACACAACTCATTGATTTAGGCGATTCGCATGCTGAGGCGTAAGAACATTTCTTATTTTACAATTGACATTTTATGAGAATTCGTAAAAGCGTAAAACCAGTACTTATTTTATCTAACCAACTGTTAATATATCTATCTCTTATTTTCTTTATTTAGTATAAATCTCACGGATCGACTTTCTCGAACGTATACTTTGAACGTGAGGAATGAAATGAACAACAAATTGTACAAGCTAAAGTTTCCTGGTACGCGCACGATTTTAGAAATAAAAAGAGACATCTATTCTCTAACAGACGTACATGTTAGAAATCAAGTGTGGAAAGGATGGCCAGCTTCTGTGACAGATGATGATATAACTCTTGGACAAAGTGGCATTTCGTACCCAGAACATGATCTCTCAGTTAATAAACTACCGGTAGTTGACAGTAAAAAGGTACTTTTACTTATAGTAAACACAAAATAATTTTAAAATATACTTTATTAGTAATTATCGATTGATTTTTAGGAAGTTGTGGACTTGGCAGACACGGATAGTTCAGTCGGTGAAGTGGAATCTGTAGAGGACTTAGAGGATACTCCAGAATCATGCCACGTTGAGGACGATATTTTTATAGATAATATACAATCTACAAGAATACAAAATCTCAGTAAGATTTCTAAATTAAACGAAATCTGTAAATGTATTTTTCTCTTGATATTTAATATTTCTATTTATTATTTTATAGTACCAGATAACGTAGATGACGAAACTGTTGGCACGTTACACTTTGCAGATGAATTCGAAAAGAGATACGGCACTAATCATCCACAGTTTTTCACTGGAACTTTGGAAGAAGCAATACAGGAAGCATGTGGAAAACCACCGAAAGAGGTTGGCATCTTTTTTTTCTGTTAATCTATATTTAGTTTTTTTCTATATATTTTAAACATGAAATATTTTCATTACAGAGAAAGATGTTGGCGGTATATTTACATCATGACAATAGTGTGCTGGCGCATGTATTTTGCACACAGTTGTTAGGTTTTGAAACAGTGTTGCAACTCTTATCAACCAGCTTCGTAATATGGGGCTGGGACTTCACTCACGAGTCCAACGAAATGAAGTTAGAACTCGAATTTACAAGATAAATTAAAATAACTAAATGAGAATATGCTCAAATGTTAAATTGTCTTTGTTTATTTTTGCAGATTTTTAGCATCGATTAATAAAGCTTTGGGACCAACAGCAGCAAGAACTGTGCAAAATATCGACGTCGATACAATGCCTGTTCTCATGATTATTATGCGTACGAGATCTAATACGGAGATCTTTAGAATAGTTCATGGCAATGTAGGAGTCAGTGAATTATTAACGAATTTGATTCACGCCGTGGACGTATTTCAGGTTTGTAATTTAAAAATATCCCATTAAATATTTCTTTTAATAAAAGCAGAGTTTAATGTAGAGCATCTTCTTATTTGTCATCTTTAGGAACAACGTCAAGCTGATATCGAATTTGAGGAAGAACGACAAGCTAGAGAAAGAGTAAAGCAAGAACAAGATAGAGCCTATCAGGAGAGTTTAGCAGTCGATAGAGCTAAAGAAGAAGCAAAACAGATGCAGGAACAAATGGAAAAGCAGAAGAAAGAACAGGCGGAGAGTGAAAGACTTGCTGTAGAAGCGAAAAAAGAGGCTCATAGACAGGCAGTTATGTCTAGCTTGCCTCCTGAGCCAGAAGGCAATCAAGTTTTGAAAGTGCGCGTGCGACTTCCATCTGGCAACGTTTTGGAACGCAGGTTTCAGCCTGAAACTCCACTACAAATCCTACTGAACTATTTAATCGTCGAAGGATATCCTACAGATGAATACAAAGTTCTGTCCACCTGGCCGCGAAGGGATGTAAGTACTCTCATCAAAAGATAAAAGCAAAACTTTGAAATTATATTGCAAAATATGCATAAACATTAATTTTGTTTTGTTCATTTCAGCTAACATCGATGGACACTACGCTCACACTCAAGGATCTAAACTTTTGTACACAGGAGACCGTGGTTTTAGAAATGCGATAATGGATTAATTTTAATTAAATTTAAAAAAAGGCATAGGACCTAAACGTTGTGATTCGTAAAATTGTATTTATTTAATAATAATTTTCAGATAGTCAAACGATCCTTCAGGTTTTGCCCATTTCAGCAATTATATTTGAATGCTGTACACTTTTCATACTCGGACACCGTGCGGCAGATGTAGTTCACTTTTGTAAAAAAAAATAGTTCTTTATATCCACGTACAATGTATGTTCAGATGTCGAGAAATAAATTAGTCGTGGAAATAATTTAATAAAAGAAGACTACCTTGTTTAATACTAAATTTGAAAATAATGTTTCGCATTTATAAAAACGCGCAATGTACAAAAATGATAGTCTTTTTATAAATACAAAGACGCGGCGAAAACTATATCCCGTTTAATAAGTTTGATTGCTTCACTAAATTTGTTCTCCAAGTCTGTATTTCCGATATTCTTTGCTGCTTGGCAAAGTTGTCTGAGAACTTCTTCCAAACGTCGCATGCAACGTATAATAGAACCTGAAGTTAAAAATATTGTATTGTAATTTTGTAAACGTAATTTTTACTAACATGTTAATTATATATTCTCACCTTCGAAAATGTCGGTCATTTTGCAAATTTGTAGAAAACTTGCGCCCTTGCACCAGGCATAGAGTACATCCATTAAGAAAGGTTTAAACCTCTCAACATAAGAGTCTTCGTCCAATAACAAATTCGCTTCTGTGGAAACTTTGGCTATTCTGCGAGCCAAATCTTGCATCTGTCTCAGTGGACCGCTGAGTTCTTCTGTGCTCTTGGGCATTTCGTTTGATTTCTCATCACATACGAAACAGCTTATCAGTGCCACCATCTGGGGAACACTCAACGCATTGAAGAGTCCATTAAACATCATTTCCGTCATCAATAATTCATCGGCTCCATTTAATTCACAGGCTACACGACCCTTTAATTCAATAACATCCGCTGCTGTGCAATACGCCATCCTTCGAAGAACTCTTTTCCTACACTTGAGTTCATCCATTTGCAGAACAGATTTAGCCTTCTTCAATTCGTCTGTTGCTTCTTGTAACTGTTTGCCTAATTCTTCTTTATGTAGGAATTCATCGTAGAGTTCATTCAATTGAGGATCTTTGTGAATCGGATGAGCGTATAGTCTTTCCTCCAAGACTTCGATTCTTTTAATAATGTCTTTAAAATTCGCGTCATCGATTTTCATATCTATTACAGGATTTAAGAGCGGCGGACCGTCAGGAAACCTTTTCTTCACTTCCTGAATCGTTTTCAATACGCTTTTTCTGTTATCAGCAGGCCTCAGGTCATTTGGATAATAAAGCCTAAGTGAGCTAATCTGGGAAATTAATTTGTGTAAGACAGGTACAACTTCTATCTCTCCATCTTCTCCTTCCTGACATGGAATTGGAACTAAATCGGTTGAGTCTTTCGACACGTGGAGCAATATGTCGACGATGATGACTGTCTCTTCCTTTGGGTTTTTCGGATTCTTTTTCCTGAAGTTCACGATTATTCCCCACTCAAATGTGTCTTTCTCATTCTTTACCTGAAGTTAGAGATAAATTATTATAGTATACAATCATTAATTCAATTTTATACAATTTAAGAAGTTTTCCAGAATTGCTTACCTTGACCATCCTTCCAGGTTGTAAAAATGGTAACAAATACTCTGGCTTCGTCAAATATGTCCGAAATTCGGTGCCAAGTCTATCAAGTTGTTCTCGTATATCGTGATACGAGGAAATTAAATCATACTTCTCCATTACTATCGCGTTGTATTCTGCTTGCACTTTTTTTACCTCTGAAAATTTGTAATTATTAATTTAATTTCTTATTTTCAAAGTATTTTATAGCTTTTAGGAATTCTAATAATTTAACATCTAAATTTAAATCGATTAAATAATTAAAACCTTGCACAATTGACATGGTAATACGTACTATTATACAATTCAGGAATGCAGGCCTGATTTTGAAACTGATAAAAACTTCTTTCCAGCATATACTCTGGATTAATTTCTTCCACTCTTAAAAGGTTTAAGACCATGTTGTAAGTAAGATGAAAGGCCGAGTTAATAGGATCGGGCTTTCCTTGCACAATATCTTTCCCCACACTTGGGCTGACCTGCTCGTCAATCATGAGAATAACAATTCCCTTTTCGTCCAAACCTCTTCTTCCAGCACGCCCGGACATTTGAATATATTCCCCAGAGGTGATCCAGCGAAAATCCTTTCCGTCAAATTTTCGGGGAGCCGTAAAGAGGACAGTTCTTGCAGGCATGTTCAAACCCATAGCGAAAGTTTCAGTAGCAAAAAGTGCTTTGATTAAACCCTCACCGAATAAAATCTCAACCGTTTCTTTTAAAATCGGAAGAAGTCCGCCGTGGTGAATTCCAATACCACGCCTTAAAAGAGGAAGTACATTCTCAACTTGAGGTAACCTTCTATCCTCCTCGCTAAGAACATCCATTGCATTGTTGAATACTTCATCGACTAATTTCTTCTCCTCGAGGGTGTTCAAATCCAATTTCGCCAACTGCATCGCGTAGAGCTCGCAATCTTTCTTAGAGAAGCTGAAAATAATCACTGGCGCAAAGTTCCTCTCCATGATCATTTTTACCATTTTAAAAATATTCGATTGACCAGCGTTGTTTTTCTTAAGACCGCCTTTGCGTCCTTTAGTGTCTCCTTTTGCGGCTTCACCTTGGAGACAAGCCATTGCTCTATTAAAATTGTCTTCCTTAAATTGACCCGTTTCATCTACAACCTGTAATAATCACGTTAAGCAATTTAACACATAAAAATAATTATCTAGACTTTAGGTACATTCAAGAAAATACGTACTAAGTGAATTCCATCACCACCGACTGGGAATATGTAATGCTGTAAAGGAGTTGGTCTGTAATCTGTGTAAACTACATGGCAAGGTTGGTGGTGTAAATGTGCGACCCATTCGGCAAACTGTCGAGCATTTGGAATTGTAGCAGAAAGGAAGACGTAATGTACATTGTCTGGAAGAAGAATGAGTGTTTCTTCCCAAACGACTCCTCTCTCCTTGTCTCGCATATAGTGGATTTCGTCGAAGATTACCCAACCGACTTCGCGCATCACCTAAAATTATGAATAAATTGTAAGCAATTATGCACAAACTATTGCAAGTGGAAATTTAGATCATAATAAATTGAAAGCTTACTTCTGAACCTCTGTAGAGCATATTTCTCAAAATCTCTGTAGTCATGATAAGAATGCTTGCTGTTGGGTTAATCGTTACATCTCCAGTAACCAGTCCAACGTCTTTGAATTCTTCATAAAATTCTCTGTACTTTTGATTACTTAGGGCTTTAATAGGTGTTGTGTATATCACTCTTTGCTTATCCCTCAAGGAACAAGCAATTGCATATCTATAAGATAGAAAATTATTGTCAGAATACATAGGGCAGGGTGTCCAGTGAAGACATGTGATAAAATTCCCGTACAACACCCTGTAGGGGAAACATAAGACATTTAAACTCTACATAATTAAGAAATATTAAAATTTACATACTCAGCCACGACGGTTTTACCAGCAGAAGTGTGAGCTGATACTAGAACAGACTGACTATTTTCAATACAGAGAATTGCTTCTTTTTGAAAAGGATCCAAAACGAATTTGTATTCTTTTGCTGGCTTGATTGTTGCATTTTCTAGAGGAACGTATTCGTGTCCTGGAGGTATTGCAACTTCGTGGGTACATGATTCGAGTGTATCAATCGTATGTATTGTGATACGTGTCGATATTTCGTCCAAGCTGGAATTTTAAAAATACATAATAATATGTAAATAAATTAAGTTCGCAAAAGTCACGTCTAAGATATTTTTCTCTAATATAAAGTAAACTTCAAGGCAATACATTTAAAGTATAAGACTTATTATTTTATTTTCGTGTCTAGGCTTTTATTTATAATAAAAATAATATACATGAAGCAATAATATACACTCGTACCCCGAAGTGCGGTGCCTCGTACTACGGTGCTTTTCACGCTTGACTGATTCTGCGTCCCCCCCTCGC
>JAUESH010000020.1:19090668-19118434 GCA_032275165.1 Synergus magnus | reverse complement strand
TTCCGATTCCGGTTATATAGCACCAATCAAAATGCGAGTAAAAATCTGTCTCAACTCTCCCTAGAGGATCTCTACTCTGTGCCATGTTCTAGTCTTCTAATTACTGCACCACGCAAGAAAAGCGTGAATGATCTTTCTCGTCTTGCAAACAGTTTTATATTATTGAGAAGTTCGAAAACAAACTCTTTATAGTGTTATTTCTTTGTTTTTGTTGAACAGCTACTTATAGTTATATCAAAATGTTTTGGGGTAAGTAAAATTATCTGATAAAAAAGTAAAAAATTGCCGGTAGAACGAGTATGGCGTCGCCATGTGGTCCATAACATTTTTTTATAAAACTAATTCTATTGTTTCCTTAATAAATACCAATTAACAATGCAATGATGTTCTATTTTTTTAATGGGTTTTGACAAATAATCAAGTTATGGTAACTCAGTGCTTTTAATTCGTTCTGTAAAGAATACGAAAACCCACATGGATGCAACCAATTCTAACCGTTATTTAGAAAAATTTCTAGTTCAATTTACACTTTATATATAATTTTGATTTAAATTTAAATTACAAGTTTTGTTACAAGCACGAAATCTGCTAAGGGTTTTTCGTAGAAACTGTTTTTATTATGTTAAATCAAAACTAAATGCATTAAAATTGTTGGTATAGCTTTCGTAACCTCAAACAGAATCTTGAATTTCAGAATTTTGTAATTAATGTTCCGGTTTATTAGTCATTGTTTCTCAAAAGTTTAAGGGTATTAATTTTGCTTGGTTTTTCCGCTAATTTAGATTTCATTTCAATTATTATGACTAAAATTTCGAACGGAACTGTATTTTGAGGTTAGAGTTTAAATTTCAATTGAGTATAAATGGTAGAAATGTTCAAAATGTTGAGATAGTTATAATTAATGAAAGAATAAGAACTTTCGGAGAAGTTTAAAAATATTTCTTTAGTCTTAAGAGTTATAAATAATTGTTTAAAATTAGTGACCATAGATTGTACGAGAAAGTCAAATATACGTAAATAATCTGACATTTAATTTGATTTAAAATGAAATTTGAAATAAAAATAATTATTTGAGCCCTGAATACATTTGGTAACTTTCTTTTCAGGTTTGATAATGGAACCAAATAAACGATACTCTCAAATCGTTGAGAGATCGTTTCACCTGTCCATGGCGAGTTTGGATGTCACCGGAGCGAGTGAGTATTTTAATATTTTCAATCACTGTTACTTAAATCCAATTTTTGTTATACTTTTGTTTATAATTTATTTTGTCGCATTTTGTTAATTGCAGATGATCAGCCGGTACAAGTAATGTTATGTTACGATAACCGAAACTATTTGCTCTGTACACTGAAAAAGGGATCAATCTTCCAAGTACCGTTGGACCTGAACTTTCAAGAAGGCACAAAAATTGCATTCACATGCAACGGCTTCGGCCACGTGCACTTGACAGGTTACCTAATCCTCGACGAGGAACTTGATTTGGGTGACATGGAAGAGGAAGAAGAAGAAGAAGATGAGGAGGAGGAGGAAGAAGCTCCACAGTTGGTCAAACCTAAAAGAAAAGCTGTTGAGATTCTCAAAAAAGCCAGTAAAAAACTGAAGAAAGAGCAGGAATCTAACGATGACGAGGACTCGTCCGCAGTAGAGACAGACACTGACGAGGAAGACGTGACCACAAATATGGTCACAACAATTGAAGACGATGAAGACGAGAGTGATGATGACGAGGAAGAGGAAGAGGAAGATGAAGATGAAGAAGATAGCGATGACGAATCCGAACCAGAAGTCGAAAAATCTAAACAAAAACAGAAGCAAAACCAACAAGCTCAAAATCAGTTAAGCAAAAAACATGAGAAACAGAAAATGGTCAACGGAAAGGATGCTAAGCAAGAATCAAGTAAACAGAAAAAGAAGAAGCCAGAAAATGAACAACAGAATTCCCAACAAGCTAAAAAGAGAACGATAGAGGGTGGAGTTGTAGTAGAAGATCTTGTGTTGGGAAATGGAGCACCTGCCAAACCCGGTAGAGGCGTCACAGTTTACTACGTTGGTAGGTTGAAGAACGGAAAGACGTTTGACCAAACTAGACAAGGCGACGGATTCAAATTCCAGCTTGGAAAGGGTGAAGTCATCAAGGGATGGGATGTCGGTATCGCTGGAATGAAAATTGGAGGAAAAAGACGCTTGACGATTCCAGCACCTATGGCGTATGTTTTCAATTTTTCTAATAACTAATCATTTTCCGGATGTCTACTAACCAAGAAATAACTGTGAATTTAAATAAATCTGGGTTAGAATGTCAAATTAGGAATTGTATAAAAAATTTTTGAAAAAAGTGATAAAAGTTTAATTTAAAGTTTGTATTTAATTGCAAAATCACTCGAATTTTAAGTGTAAAAGATTTCAAGACATTTTAACAGATCTTAAAAGACTGAGATTTCAAAAGATAGAATACATAAAATTAAATGTAGATTTTTCTTTCTTTCGCTGAAAAAAAATATATAAATAAAGTGTATTAATTTAAATTTCTTTTACAGCTATGGAAACAAAGGATCGCCACCAGTAATTCCCGGAAATAGCACGCTTATATTCGACGTCGAACTGAAGAAAGTACATTAACGCGAAAAGGAGTAAATAAATAAGTAATTCAAAGATTTATCTACAGCTGCGCTGAAGCAAATACTGTTTGAAAACTTTTCTTTTCAGTACTCAGAGATTCTTCACAGTATTTAAAACACAAAAGAGTACCGTCTATTATTTTACGCATCGGTTAATTCGTTAGTTCTGAATATTTTTTACGTCGATTTATATTTTTACCTAGAGACGTACTTGTTGAAGATGCTGGAGATTGAAAGAGTTCTTAAATTTATGTTTACGGAGAAAATGTTTTCATTCCATTTTGAGAAAAGTACATAATATGTTATGTTTTTAGGTTTAGATATTAAACTTTGAGATGCCATGTTCATAAGTAAAATTTCATATACTTTGTAATAAAAGTTTATTCATCTTTCTCATAACTTGTCTTCTTTCATTTGCTAGTAGTAATAGTGCCTTTTTAACTAAAATTAAATTAGTATACAGTTTAGACGTCAGTGCGAGGAATCGGATTATAAAGTATAAACATCAAATTTTCTTGAACAAGTTACAAGTGCATAATATAAATTGTTCTACGATACAAATAATACAACAGCAGTTCAAAATTTGTGAATTAAAACATTGCAAGTACATCTTTTCCGTAATATAGTTTACTCAAATGCTTTGTGACTATGTTGAAGCTAAACTTTTAATCTATTTGTTTTTTGGTATTTACAATTAAGGGAGCACCAAGTTTCCAAAAAGGAAGTATAGAATTAAAAGTATAGATGATGTGCTCATTAAATGCATTTAAATAGTTGGAAAAAAGTTAAAAATTCCGGTTTTTAGTCTACTTTCATCACGTCGTCGCCATCCTTCCATACCATTTTGCACACGCCGTTTTTACATTCCTTGACTAAAGTTGGTGGATTCTTTTTCTCTCCTTCTTCACCTTCCTTTTTACGATTCCAGAATCTTAATAAAATTGGTTGAATGAGAAATCTGAAGATTAGGAGTAAAATTGGTATCACTACGCAAGGAACACACGCCATGATTGCCCTTTTGATTGGAAGTAGACTCTACAATAAAAATTTTGATTGTAAAAATTAATAACTTTTTTTTTAAACATGCCATTGAAATCTAACCTCTAAATACTTAATTTATTTTCGACAAATTCTAGAAATACGAGCATTTAGAGAACTTTTGGTGAGCAGTTTACATGTTTATGATTTAAAAAATGTTGTGAGTGATTCCAAACAGTATTAAAGTAACAATTAGAAATAATATTCAATTGGAAAATATAAACAAACTACTGTCATTTTACACAAAATAATTAAAACTAGTCTATTCATTATAACAAAAATAAATACCTTGTTTTTATATTGTTAGTTATTGGAGTTAAGTTATTATGAGTTAGTTATTGGAGAAAAATTTTTTAAACGCCGGAGGATTTTTTAAATTATTTTTTTATACTTTTATGAGGTTTTTACATTATTTTGAGAAGAAATCAATGGTCAGCTGATTGTCATCTACAGCTGTATGATTTATCACCAGATGCTAGTATTTAGTTACATTCTAGTTATTTTTGCAAAACACACTTCTATTTGCTTCTATTTTAAAAAAGACTACCGCCAAACTACCGTTCTATAGGAAAAGAAATATTTTTATTTCTAATATTGAGAAAAATGGAAAATTATAAGATTAGAACATCCGTAACTCAAAATGTTTATAGAATCAAATCAGGCCCGTAGAGAGGAAAACCGGGCCCCGGGAGAAGGAATGACCCCCCCCCCCAATTGATCAATCAAAAGTCACGAGGATCAATCGCAATCAATATAATTAATAAATAATTTTATTTTTTTAAAATGTATTCTCTAACAGTTCCGGAAAATCCGGAAAAAACGGAGAGAATCTCCCCGTTATCACCTTTCTCGTCAGGCCTGAATCAAATAATTTTACTCACTTTACTAGTCGCATTCTCTGGAGAGATTTTTATTAATATTTCAATAGTCATTATTTTAAAGAAGAAGCTTCATACTCTAAATTTTGATCAATAAATTGAAAAAAAACTCCAATTTATAATAATAATTATTATTATTACCGTAATTAACATACCTAATCTAACCTAAGGACGAAATGAAATTCAAAATTGCCGCCTTGATTCCCAGAATTTCTGAAATTCAAAATGGTGACAACTAGTAACTCTGGTAAACTTGGCAACGTCGGATCAGATTCTTGTGTGTGAACGGAATGTAGAAATGTGAAAGAAAGAAGGAGGAAAGAATAAGATAGAAGGAAGGGCTGAAAGGGGTAGAAAATTAGAAATGATAAATGCTAGGCGTGTCGGCGTCAGTGTTTGGAAGAATTGCCGATGACATTTGGCTTTTTATCGAAAAGTAAAGTTCTCCAGGTGAAGCTACGTGAAGTGCCGACGGAGGAGATTTTCGTGGATGAATTGTCCTCCATGAATGGGACGCGAACTACGTGGGATAAGATAATGAGCGTTGGAACTGTCGACAGGGCACGCAACGGGTAGCGTGCCGTCGAGTCAACCACGAGGTGCTCCGGAATTAATTTTTCGAGGAATGCTTGTTTCGGGTAGATTTTGGGCTATTGCCTGTGCCGGGGTATGGAGACGGAGAGCATAAAATCAGGGGCTAGTGAGCATAGCCATAGCTTGCATAGCAAGGGTTCTCAGAAACACCATAGGACTCACAGCAACAAATCTCATCATCGACACAATTCACATCGAAATACGAGGTATTAATTAATGATCCCCCAGAATAATTTTCTATTCGCCTTTAAATTGTCCGATGTTCAAGGCTTCTACAGTTTAATTACTTTTGTTTTCTTTGTGGGAAAGGGTGGGAAATATTAATACATAGATATTATTGCTGAAAGTAAATAATAGAAGAAAACGTTATCTCAATAAGATTTCCGGAAATATAAAACATGGTAACGGGAATATTATTGATGGATTAATAAAGCTATTGAAGATTTTAATACTAAAATGAAGCAATTAATTGGTTAGAACCTGAATCCAACAGTTTTAATTGCCCATTTTTTTAATCTTTCCAGTAGGAGTAGTAGAGGTCAGAGGAAGGACCGTCTCAATTTAGAGACGAATGATATGGCCCCATTCCAAACGACAGTTAACATACGTGGTGACAGTGTCGACAACATGGGTCAAGAAGTAATTGAAGTGCAAATCCTTCCCCAGGATGAGAATTGGGGTGAAAATACAACTGCTATTACAGGCAACACCTCTGACAGGTCAGAATCAACAGAAGACGTCAGTCATTGGCCAACAGACACCGAAAGTTCGTTTGGTTTCAAATGTCATCGATATGTTGGTTCGATGGTCGCAATGTTTTTAGGAATTAGCGCCTTTTTAAGTCCAATAGCTATGGTCATACTGCCAAAAATAGCATCCTACCCCGATTATTTATCAATTCTACCGGTGCAAAAGAAGCTGCAGCTGCTCGCATGCAATGCTGAATGCAAGGGTCAGCTTCTTGGATTAACTTTTAAGCTAGTTTTACTAGGCATAGGAACTTGGGCTGTCTTCTTACGACCCAGAAATGCTACCATGCCAAGAGTTTTCCTCTTCAGGGCTGGAGTATTGGTGTTAACTATGCTGTGCATTTGTACTTATTGGCTGTTTTATATTGTACAGGTAAGTTTGAAGTTTATTTTCAAGTATTCAAACTACGGGCCTCACACACCGGTCCCTATATTTATTGTTTCCTATATATTTTGCGATCATTTTGGGTATTGGAAAACTAATTTCTACAAAAACCACAACGACGGGCTTTTTTTCTTATGCTCCTCATATTGCAAAACTATTTGATTTTTGTAAAAAAAAAAAAAAAGGTACGCTTTGAGCTTCAAAAAAGTACCCTTTCAGCGACAAAAAGGTACCCTATGTACCCTATTCTTTCCCCAGAGGGACTGTGAGGCCTGAATTTACTTCTGGCATTTAATTGTAAGGAATTGTAATGAATTATTTCCTCCTGTTAAATTGCAGTTAACGGAGATTGCAAAGACTGTTGCTAATGGCGAGTTATCGGAGTACAAGAATCTGGTGGCTTATGCGAGTACATTTACAGATACACTTTTGTTTATCCACTACGTTGCTGTTCTGTTGATTGAAATTCGCCAATTGCAGCCCACCTACTATCTAAAGGTAAATTTCGAAAACAAATGTGTTGAAGTGACATCTTAAATTCAGTTGGGCTGATGATAAATTCTAAACTAACTTAAATTTTTCCAGGTGGTAAGATCTCCAGACGGTGAATCAAGGTCTTACGCAATCGGCCAATTGTCGATTCAGCGAGCGGCTGTCTGGGCCTTAGAAAGATATTACACCGAATTCTCCATTTATAACCCCTACCTGGATCGACTACCAGTCTCAAAATCGGGTAGGAAACAATCAAGTTTCAAATTCTACGATGTCGACGGAACAGTCACCGGTACCGTTCAGAATCGAGGTGGGAATGGAGGCGATAGAGCAGTTCTTGCTGCTCAAGCACGTAGACGAGATTCAAGCCACAATGAGCGTTTTTATGAGGAACATGATTATGAAAGACGGGTACGTAAAAGGAGAGCTCGTTTGATTACAGCGGCAGAAGAAGCTTTTGCTCACATCAAAAGACTTCACTCTGATTCGGATTCTGCGCCTAACCCTGGACCCATGGATCCTATGGAAGCTGCTCAAGCAGTTTTTCCCTCAATGGCGAGGGCTTTGCAAAAATACCTAAGAGTTACGCGGCAACAACCTCGCCATTCAGTTGAGTCGATTTTAGGACGTCTTGCTCGTTGCTTAGCACAAGACGCAGCGCCAAAAGCCTTTTTAGAACCTTTTTTCACCTCAAGTCCTGTCCTCGCTCACGAAAAAGAAAGACAGAGAAGATCCCATCATTGGGCTTTAGTTTGTGAAGGAGAGTTGCCTTCTCGATTACTCACAGATGGATGCGAGTTCCAACTTAGGCAGGGCGAAGTTGCTCTGCTTTGTACGGTTTACCGATTGCCTCATTTTAATCTCACTGAGCAACTTGCTCATCCCAAATCTAACAAGTTTCTTCTCAGGCTTAACTCGGAGACATCCGTGTAACGATAACCAGGTTGTGTTCATAGATAAGCGAATAAAATTGGGAGTGAAGAGGGTTTGCAAAAAACCGTTTTGTTTTAAAAACATGTTTTGGCATTTATGTAAATTTTTCTCGTAGAGTTTTCTAAAAGTTATAAGTGCTTTTTAATTCGGCTTTACCTGACTATTGTTCTTAGCCAAATCAGAAACGTAAATCACAAAATAGGAAATTATTTACAAAATGCTTTCTAATATGGTAACTTTAATGAATATACTCTTGCCACGTTAGATTTTATCAAAAGAATTTTATAATACTCAGGTCGTTTGTGACCAAGAAAGTAAAGATTACGGTTTTTTTTATTCTGAGATTATTCAAACAGATGTAAAGAATAAGACTTGATCTCTGATCTCTTTTAAAACGTATAACCCGTCATGGAAATGATTATTAACGTCAGTTTCTGATATTGAAATTGCAAAACTTGTATAAGAATCTGATGCACATTTTTTTTGCATTGTTTAAAAGAATAGGTTGCATAATTATATCAAAATAATTAGTTCGTCTTCAGTGACAAAACCTTGTCAAAGCTTTAGCAATAGAGAAGTTTATTCTTCTTTTTTACACGTGATTATTTTACACATCTCAGCGAGATAAATTCGCTCCTAGGATAAATACAATTACTCAGGAATCGCTTACACTATTTATTGATCTTTGGTGATTCACATTTTCCCAATTTTAATATTCAGTATAATTCCCACAAATTATCAAATAATTTGTTGTATTTCCTGAGTAAAATGGCGCGGCGTTTTCAAGTTCTCATTATCAGATTATTGCGATTTAAGATAAACTATGAAAAAACATTCCAAGAGACTTTATAAAGAAATTCGGCCAGTGAGTTCGCAATTTCAAAATGTGAGCAATGAAAGCACCGTTGATGTACTTATATATCAAAAGAGACAAAATACTTGTCGCTCCTTTGTTAATTGCATAAATCTTATTTATAAGTTTAAATGGAAAGACTTTCTTTGAACGAAAAGTCATTTCGTAAAGTAGCTTTTGCACAAACTATGCGTATAGAATTTTATGTGTGCGAATGTGTGTATGTGAGCGTAACCGAGTGTACTTAAAAAAGAATAAGTTTTAAATGAGAATTACATTAGACAATTGTGAAGTTAAATAATTGAGCAGGCAAGATTGTTAATATACACAGTTGTATCTAACAAAAAAAAAATGTAAAAAAAAGCAGAGAGCTTTAAATGTTGATATTCACGAATTTTTGTATTCTTTTAGCTTTTTAAGGTAGCTGTTTTCAACAGAAAATTCTTCTATAGTTTTTTAACTAAAAAAACTACATTTTTTAAGTAACTAAGGATTGTTAAATACATAGTTTTAGTTTGCTACCAAAGGTGAAAAGCATTCATGAATCATTGCTCAGTTAATTAATTTTAAACTCTGGAAAAAATACTCAAAGAGCGAATTTTAATTTTTGAACTCAAGAGTTAATCGTTTCAGCAACTCGCTCTCTAAATGAAAGGTCTGTTTCACTTTTGAAAAAGTATTTGATATTGTACATAAAATAGAGATTAAGTCGCTACCGGTGGTGGATACGACGGTGGAGGACTTTGTAAAAGAAGCTATATATTATATAAATATCTACGAATTTTTTGCAGTAAGAGCCTCTCTATGCCTTTACATATGTAACACCCTAAGTGGAGAGGACTTATAAAATGTCTTATTAAGGATACACAGCCTGTAAAATGACGAGAAATCGTTCAATCAAGACTAAGAATTACAGCTTCATTTTGTATCATCATCAAGATATCAGTATTTTTATGGTCACATATCAGAGATTTCATATACAGAATATTGTGATTCTTTTTATGCAAAATGTAGGACGCTAGATGAAAGTTATTCCTTACACGAGTTAAGTGCGAGGCACAAAGGACTTTTTTACAATTGTGTATTTTTGTGGATACATAATGCTATCGTGTGTAGGTTTTTGTGACTTTTTATTTATGTACACGCATAAGACGGCAGTACTTATAATTAAAGAAAATAAAAATGAATTTCACGTAAAAAAATTCGAGTTCTGATTTATATGTAAGGTAATTTTTTAACTTGAGATTAAGTTAGTCTATCAATTAATATTGTTTGATTCATTAGTCATTACTTTCAAATTAAAATTTCTAATTATAAGTTCGCTCGGAAATCCTACCTGCAGTTGAAAAAAGAATGAAAAAGACTAACGGAAATACGAGAGACCAAAGCTGAGATGGCTGAGATCCTCAGAATCTTTTTGATTACACAGAGACGACTCGTTGCTTATTTAAACATCTTTTTGCAGGGACCGCGCTTTAAGGAGTTGTATTTCATTGATACGCGGACCGTTCCGTCTCGGCTATAAATTTATTTTTTTTTTTCTTAGTGCTGTCTACCAGTAACGAACATGTCTGCTCTCCACTTCTGGGCAATGTCGAGAGTTCACTACCAGTTGTGCATTCCGAGGTACATAGTTACATACTAGTGCCAAGGTGTAGCAACAAACAACGAATTCCTCTCACAAGCCTCACAGTCCCTATGAGAAAAAAATAGGGTACATAGAGTACCCTTTTGTCGCTCATATGGTACTTTTTTTAAGCTCAAAGAACACCTTTTTTTTTTACAAAAATCAAATAACTTTGCAATGTGTGGAGTAAAAAGAAAAAAAAGGCTGTTGTCGGTTTTAAGTAAATTAGTTTTACAAATATTCAAAATAATGCCAAAATATCCCAAAATTGGAATAGGAAAGAATTCAATAGAATTGGAAAGAATATTCCAGGCTATAAAAAGGGATTTCGCGGGATTTCAAACACCCTAAAGGTGTTCAAAAGAATTCAAATTTTAAGATATTGTCATTTTAAATGATTTCATTGGATTTCGCAGAATTCTTTAAGATTTTAAGATTTCATGAAATTTTAAAGAATTTTATGAAATTTTTAGCGATTACAAGATTTTAATTACATAGTATTTTAATTTTAAGGATTTTAACGGGTTTGAAAAGATTTTAAGAGATTTCTAGGAATTTTTAGGAATTTTATGAGATTTCAAATATTTACTGAGATTAAAAAAATACAACTTTGGAACTCGAAAATTTGTATTCCTATTTGTTCGGAGATAAAATGAAGGCAATTTGAATCTTTTTACCTATTTAATCTATTGCTACTTAATCACCTTTTTTTTTTTTTTTCTAGAGTTCAAGAGTCCCCTATCGAACATAAAAATTGAAATAAATGTTTATGGTTCTAAAGGATATAAATCTTAAATAATTGGACAACTGATGGACCATTAGTACGAGATAATTTTACTAAAGCCCTGATTTAATCAGGAAATGAGCTGAAATTGATTACTCACTCATCCCTGATGCAGAATCGCACACTTAGAAAATACAAGTCCCATTTCTGCAATGCAGGCATGTGTGTCAGATCAAAATATTCGAGATAATCTTCCAGACGTGTAACTAAAAGAGAAGATTGAAAAGGAACCATCCTTATATATTATATGTATATTATAATATATTGTATATGTCGTTCTTATTTTTTCTAGATGGAAGACAGACGTGATGAGAATCTGAATAAGACAATTATGATGTCTAAAGAAGTGAGGAGAAACTAATAGAACAGGCAACTCATGAAAAATTGTGTGGGAATGATTTAGCCAAATTGGTGATTTTAAATCAAACAATAAAATAAAAAATAAAATTTACTTATTTTCTCTTGAGTATAGACACCCAAGTCTTTGATTTAAAAATCTTAAAATTGATTAATTCCAACCGTCACGGCTGATAAACTATTCACCTTTCTTCAATTTGTTCAGTAATTTCTTAAAAACATTTGAAGTCTTTTCAAATTCCTTGAAATACATTAAAATCATTTAAAATCTCTTGAAATCCTTTAAAATCTTTTAAAATCCCTTGTACTGCGATCACTGTAATTCATTAAAGCCTTCAGTGTGAATTTTTTTATGCGCTAAATTTTCTCTTGTCCAGCTTGAATTAAAAATTTTTTAAAGGATTTTTTGTATGGTTTTTTCAGACGAGGATTGGAGTCAATCTCACTTTTAAGTCGTTTTACTTCTCTAATCTGTTAAACACAGAATACATATTTAATTTCCTAACTCCTCAGCCTTGATCTTTGCAAAACTTGAGTGCTCTTAAATTGTTGATGGACGCTACCGTGCATTCAAAAGCCACGGTTTGCGTGACTGATTTTGACAACGAAGAGGTGACGTGACAGCGTCAGCAGTAACAAACAGGTAATAAGCGAAGAATTGGGCACCTTGGTCAAATTAACAAGCGGAAAGCGAAGAGCGATGAATAATATAACATCCGTGAACGTCAGAGCTTTTCTTTTTGTGGCGACGGGTGGTAGATGCCTGGAACACCCTGAGGTCAGTTCACGTCACGTTAGCCAGCAGCTCCAAGTGTGAAGAAATGGCTGTTAAGTGGAGCGAAAAATTCGCATAATAGCATTCGTGAAAAATAGAGACAATGGAATTTAAACGTATCAGCGCAAAAGGTTCTCTACTTCATACCCAGAGGGTATGAAGGCTCTAAATATGAATCAGTGAAATTCCACTGATTCTCAGTGACGCTTTTATCAAGAGTTCTTAAAAATTTGTTTAAATGATTGAAATCCCGTGAAATGCTTCGAAATATTTGTAGAATTTTGAGCTTCCTCATTGGAAATAAATAACAACATTTTAGGCCCTGACGAGACGTGGAACCTCCCTCCATAGTTTGAACACGGAAATGATAAGATACTTCTCGAAACGAATTTCAAAGTGATAGAAGGTTTTTTAGATGAAGGAAAACATGAGAAGGAAGTTATAGTTCTTGTGTAACTTAGACATTGGCAATTTACTGAAGAAATCGAAGACTTGAGCGAAAGATGAAGTAAAGAACCTCCACTGGCGTCTACGTGTCGTTTAAGTCACTCAGTTGAATGGCTGAATCGCAACATCAGACAGAAGCTGGAGCACCTGTCCCTCCACTCTGAAGTATCTTGTACAGAGAAGTGAAGAGCGAGGTCGGAACGTTCATCGGGACCAGTTCAGTACCCCGTGCACATTCACGCTGATAAGACGCTTCATTCGCTAATCAAACACTTCTTTCAAATGCCAATTAAACTACACGCGCGGTCGCCGGCTTCTTGAAATTCCCAGTCAAACCATATGTCAATGTGGACCTTGAACTTCAACCCCCAACTCACTTCTCCAATTTTTCCAAGCATTTTTTAATTTTTATAAGCGTAAACACTTTTTTTAATATTATATTTCTTATTTAATAAAATTGGATTGTATCATTATGTTAATTGAAAGATACTAAATTCCCATAAAGCTACATTTCTAGAGAAAGTCAGATCTTTTGAAACTATTGGATTTTTTGGGTTCCTTTACAATTTCAGTGCCAGTAATGTTTTACAAGTGTTTTAATCCCTTCGTAATGAATACTTATCAGTGTTTTTAAAAGTGATTGACTACTTGAAGAGACTATATACACAAACTATAGTGGATTCTTACATTCTAGGCAGGTAAAGATAATTGGGATAATAATAATAATAACAATGATAATTGGGATTGCAATAATTCTTATATCGCTGCATGAATCGAATTCTCGTTAAAACTCTTAAAATTCTTGAAAATTTTTCAAAACTCGATGTAATCGAATGACCTGTTTTAAAATTGAAAAGTTTATTTGAAAGGCCTAAAATTGCTGAATTCCAAATCGGAATCATGTAATTTTGTATCATTTTTGTATTTGAACATTATTAATTATCCATGCAAAGTTTTTGGCACACTGTAGCTCGCGTATAATATTGCTACTTATTAAATAAGTCCAATTTAGTTCATTACTTATATTTTATTTAAATCATGATACAATGCAATGTGTAATTTGGAAGGAATTGGATTGCAGGTATATATGTGTGTGTGTGATCTGCATGGAAAAGGATGCTGTGAGAAAAATTTTTGCGTGACTAGGAGAGGATAGAGCTTTAATTATTTGTATATTTAAAAAAGAATTATTTATAACACTTTAAATATTTTAATTATATAAATGACGATTGGACACACCTCCAGCGCATCAATAACTTTTGCCTCCGAGTGCAATAATGCGTGTGAAGAGTACACACTGCACGTAGCTGCAGTTAGAATATCTACGTATGCGTGACGACTACTATTATTTTCCACCATTGATATTCGCCAAGTGAGAACTTGTCTAAACCTTCAATTAACACTTCCTGATCTTCAAGTTTGATATGTACTCAACTCCATATAATCTCATTATCATCGTCTTATTTCTTCTTCTTAATTACATATCTGCTTCTAATGAATATCAAAGAAATTCAGTCATTTCATACTTAAATACCTACTAGTAATCCAATAAAAAGAATGTTATAAAAAGTTATTATAGATTGAATCCATTTCAAATCAGGAAATAAAGCGACACGTATTTTTGGTTTTGAAAAGAAAACTTTTTCGCCGAGTAAGGTTGTTTTTGACAAAAAAAAAAACCAATTTTCTTTAAACCTTTATAACTTTTAGCCTGAGATATTTGAGCTTTCTTTTCTGCCTCTAGTAGTTTATGTTTCTCTTTCGAAAATCCGTAATAAAATTTTTTAAATATTAAAAATTAACAAAACATGAATTCTTATGCTTTTGGCTTCGATTTTTTGAAATAAAATTAAAATTATAGGTTTGAGAATGGCGAGGTGACCTCAAAATCGCGAAACAACGAGAAAATTATTGAGTATAGAGGGAATTGCTTACAGTTAAACAATGCAATAAAGATAATGATTACTCTAGTGTTGATTTCTCTAATTTGCACCTCATTTTTAACAAACAGAGAAGGGGAAACACTCTCGAGAAATATGTTTCTGGTACTTTCAAACCTAATAGGAGTTATACTTAAAATAATTTCCATAGACGGATTATTTAGGGCCGTAATAAGCTTATTACAAAATCGTAACAAAGCAATTGTTACAAATTATGATAAAAAACTCTTTGGCATAGCTTTATAATTATTTAGAAATAATATGAAATATTTTATGTGAGAGGATATATGTAAAATCCTCTCTAATAATTTAAAAAGTTCAACCAGAACCAGAATTTATAAAAGTAAAGATTTGGATCCTTGATAATGTAGAGAAATGTTATCAATGTGATTATCGCATTACTTTCTATACAAATTATATCGCATTCTGAGATTATTTTTATAATTCTAAGTGGGCGACTTATATTGATCCTCGATAATATAATTGTAAAGGTTGAATTTTGTCAATATCTGAATGATAAGTTAGATAATTTCCTGAATTTTTACTTCAACATTTTTCTTATCATAAAAGATTGCGATTTTACCGAAACTGGTGCAACCATTTTTTAAAAACAAAAACAGATTTGACAATATGTTTTTAATTAAAATTCCCGATAAAGATTATGAGGACAATAGTTTCAAGGGATTTCAAGTAATATTAAAGAATTTCAAAGGGTTTAAAAATAATTCTAAATGTTTGAATTCTTTATAATCTGTAGAATCTCTTGAAATCTATATTGATTGCTCTAAAATCTTTTGAAATCCCTTAAATCCCTTTAATTAAATCTTCTGCAGTCTCCTGAAATACTTTAAGAATATTTAGAAATCTTTTGGAAGGACTTGATGATTTTGAAATCTTTTTGAACTCATTTTATATCCTTAAAATTATACATTCACTTGGAGACTGAGAGTTTATTGAAGCAGTTTTTATGATGGGACTCTTTTTGAGGCTAAACAACTGAAAAAAAATGCCTGGCCTTCATTGTAGGATTGAATGCACAAAAATGAAAACAAGAGAAGAAAAATCATTAATTTCTCAGCAGGGTGAAAACAGTTAAGTTTACGAGAGTACATAAATGATTTATCTCGTCTGGACTGAATGGAGACGAGACGTAGACCCCACGTGTTGTCATTAAAATCTTAACAGTGTTGGTCATCATTAATCGACGCACCTTTGACTCATTCTGCAAAAATGCGAAATTCTCTCTGAAAGACTTTTGTCTACCGTTAATTATGTGAGATTATCAAAGCGGTGTTATTTTTTTTTATTTTAATGAGGATTAAAGTGTTTCTGATTTCGCAAACGAAAGTTTGGTCGTCGATGACATACGATGTCTTTGGCCTTAATACTGGGGTGTGCCAGGGGCCAAAGACCTTCCCATTGAATTTGGATGTAATCGAACTCGAAGTCATCGCGTGCACTTGGACGAATGACGTGAGGAGAACTCTTTGGAACGTTCAGCGATTGGGAAAACATTTTGCTGATCTGAAATCGCCTCTGATAAAAAATTGATTAATTTTTTATCCGCTGGTCCCACATGCTCGGAATTAAGTTTTTTTATTATACACTTTTTAAATTAATCTAGAGGCCTGAAACATTCATGGCAAGGAATCATTCATAAACATAGCAGGGATCCTGACGAAACTCGTTCCATTTGGTTACTGACAGTTATAAAAAATAATTTCGATTCAATAAATTGTCTAATTTTTAACAAATCTTTTACTCCGATTAAAATATAGTTCGAAATTTGCAGTTTTGAAGGTAGAAAAAAAAGTTCTGTTTTAAAATATATTAGATTATTTTCCAATTTTCGACTTGTATAAAACTTGACTTATCTATATAATTTATAGTTTATAGTTTATAGCTTCTAGGTATTCTCCTTCTTTTGTGTACACGAGAAGGCAAAAAAGGTTCCGTAATCCCGTCATAAAAAGGAGGTTGCGATTATATCGAATAAGCTTCTTTAAAATTGAATAAAATCGAAGTCTCGAAGTGAGTCACACGGTTAAAGCCATAGAATTTTCGCTTTACCTGGATTTGTATTTGCCTATATTTCGCGATTGAAACAAAAAAGCTTCTTTATCAGCTTGATTCGTGTCCAGTGAAAAAATTATATATTTTAATGATTTTAAAGAATTTCAAAGGATTTTAAAGAATTTTAATAGATCTTTAGAAACTTAAAAACACTGAAAAGTTTTAACAAATTTCAAGGGATTTCAAAAGAGCTTAAAGATTTTCAAATGATTTCAAAATATTTAAATGTATTTCTATGGATTTAAAGAGATTTCATACGATTTTAAGGAATTCAAAATTGAAAAGAGTTGAAAATAGTTTAAGGACTTTCAAGATATTTCACAAAATTTCAAAGGATTTTGAAAAATTAAAGGGCTTGACATCCTAGACTATGAGACATTGACTCGTGTTGATCACGAGATAACGTACACACAAGCACTGGTAAATGGGTCAGTCACCTTCTTGGACAGTGGCAGTTACATAAATTAATGTTAACTGCTCCTCACGCAATTTAGTTTCCAGTTTTTTTCTATTTTTAGATCTGCTCAATTCTGCTATTTTTTATCTCCTTCACATCCTCTTTTAATAATAATTTATTCACTTTCCTGGTTTCTTCTCTTCTTCTAAATTATACCTTGTCTCTTTTCCTCCTTGTTCGCTTCCTTAATATCCATTAATTATTCTTTTCTTGTTCTTTCACTATCATGTCTTCAATTCTTCCTTAAGGGCATATGTATGTTGTTTACCATAAGAGAAAATTTAGTTTCGCCAACTTTACGTTTGCAATAATGAATATTTTTCACTAAAACTGGGCCATTTACCTCCGTCTGTACGAAATGAAGGTAAATGGCCTAGTTTTAGCAAAAAATGTTTATTATTGCAAGCGTAAAGTTGGCGAAACTAAATTTGCTCTTATGGTAATTGCCACATGCCCTTAAATCACTTATGAATTCCAATCTGATGGCATTACCTTCTGATACGATTATCAAATTATTTATACATACTAAAAGTCAATAAATTTTCGTCTGTTCTTCCTGTGAATTACTCATTATCAGAGTCAATAATATTTATACACTATTTATTGATCTTTGCTTGCCTTAATTTCTGCTGTCAACTTGAGCTCATCTTCTCACTTGATCTTGTAATTTCAATGTCAAGAACCTAAGTCGTCAAGATTTTGAGTAGAATCATTTCAGAAATGTTATGTATCTGAAATATATTGTACCTGACATTCAATATTCAGGAATAATTTGAAGGTCTTCCAAATCGTGTCTAATAAATGTCTAGAATTCAAATTCAATTCTAAATTTAGCAATACTTGAGTCACGATCTTAAGAAGATTACAATCAACGCTCCCACAAAATGTTAAATTTAAATTCACTTTGAGTAAGAAGTTACCGTCCTAATCTCGAATTACGATCATTTTTTAAGGCTCCACTAATTTAGTGTCATTACAATTCAATAAAAGGAGGTAAACACCGAGGACAGTACCTAATCCGATTAGATTAAAATGTATCTTTGAAATCTAAATTTCAAGTGCTTCTGATATTCACCTTTGCTTCTATCATGTAAATTCATCTACTAAACACGTATTTACCTTAGATCATTGAATTACTAATACTTATAATATGTTAGAATGTCATGCGCGTTACACCTTTGTTACTTTCTGCTTATGATAATTTTCTAAAATTTTATCTTAAAATGTCCTTATCTTCAATCACTTCATTTTAGACTCAAAAATAATCTAAGCATATAAAAATTGCTTCTAGGAACTTAAACTTACTTCTATATAAAATATAAACTTAAAATCACTTAAAATATCCTGAATTCGCGTGAAAATTCTTAAACTCTTATGAAATCCTTTTAAATTCTTTAAAATCAAATGAAATCTCTTTAAAGTCCCTTGAAATTACTTAAAATCATTGAACTATATAATTTTGCCGTAACTTTTCACTGGACACGAATTAAACTGTTCTTTGATTTGTAAACCTCGACCATAATGAACTCAAAATTTTTTTTGGGGGTTGAACGTGATCAGAAAGGAGTGATATCGAGACGCGAACCTGATTTTTTTCCCAATGTTCCAATATCTTGACCCCTGACCTCGTTGCTCTCTGTCGGTGTACAAAAAAGACTTCTCGACATACCTGTGCTCTCATAAAAGAATTATTATCCAGATGAGAGATAGCAAAGGCTATACCCTAAAGTACATAGTTATCTGGCTGAGTGGAGATTCAAGAACCCTTGCAGTACCAAACTCGAATGACTCTTTACAACTCAGATTGGCATAATTCATTTTTTTCTCCCGGTAAGAACGAGAGGCGAATGTGGGTCTTGAAAGGAGGGTATATAAGTGTCGCGTAATGCTAGTTAACCAATGGCTACCAGTCAATGACACAAACTGCCTGCTTCGCAAGTTGCGGGATGTTGCAAGACCCTTGGTCCATAATCCATATTCCATATTGCTCTACCGAACCGCGTGGGCAAACCGCAAAGATTATTTTTTCATATAATTCTTGTGGTAATTAAGGTGACTGGAACTTAACCATATTATGTACATTCTCGTGCAAGTTACTAAGAATCGACGATAATGTTTGTGGAATTTTCGAAAAACGTTGATGACGCAAATCGAAGTTTGGTCCAGTTTTGAAAAAAATCTAGGTTTACTTTTTAAAAAATTCAGTTACATGGAAAGAAATATATTATTAGTTTTTATTAAACTGTGTTAAAGTTCAGGGAAACGTGTCACTGGTGAGAATATTTTTCATACTGAGAATACTAAACTTTAGGAAAGTAATATGACACTGTAATACGAACGATTAAAAAGTTTAATATTATTATTTAAAAGACTCATATAATAATACTGAACACTCGGACTCATATGTATGAGTCTTTGAAATAATAATATTAAACTTTTTAATCGTTCGTATTAGAGTGTCATATTACTTTGCTAAGTTTAGTATTCTCAATACGCAGGGTGTCTAGTGATCAGGCAATTTGAAATTCCCGGGTTTTTCCCGGTTTTTTCACGGTTTCTTCCGCTTTTTTCCCGGTCAAATTTTTTTTCTCCGCCCAATTTATAGATGTCTTTTTGTGATTTTTGAAAGTCAACGTATACATAGAAATATAAATTTTAACATAATATAAAAAGTAGAAAAAATAGAGAAAAAAGTAGAAAAAGTAGAAAAAAAAGGCAATTTTTCGATAAAATACGAAAATTTCCCGGTCATAAATGAAAATCCCGGGGTTTTCCCGGTTTCCCGGTCCGCTAGACACCCTGATACGAAAAATTCTCACCGATGACACGTTTCCCTGAAGTGTAGTAACACAGTTTAATAAAAAACTAACGCAATGATAATCACTTTTCAACAATAAATGAAGCTTTGCCTTGAAGTTTTCGAAACCAAATTTTGCAGCGCGTCGTAAATTTATCCTGTGGATTTTTTAAAAGATATTTTAAAAGTGCTCGCGGCGAAATTCTTTCATTTTTTTAATTTAATTTTTTTTAATCAATTGAAATCTTCAAAAAAAAAACTTTTAAATCCCCTAGAATTCCTGGTAATTCCTTACAGTAATTTTAAATCTTTTGAAATATCCATAAATCTCTCCAAATTCATTAAAATTCCTTAAAATCTGTTTAAATCCCGGGCAATGCTGGTTAATATCTGCAATTGAATCTTCCGTTTCTTATAGTACTAAAATAATTATTAAGACTTTGAAATAGAGACGACTAAAGAAATTCTAGTCATTTTTGCAAAATTCCGTGACTTTTACAGGTTTTTCAGAAGTTTTTCAAAATTCAATGACGTTTCCAGGTCTTGTAGGTCTTCCAGGTTTTGTAACAACTCTGAGAACATGCCTGGAATAAAAAATTAACGTAAGGAAACACTAAAAGCTTTTAAATAAAACTGTAAGTTAATTTTGTTTTTAAACGCGAGGAAGAAGTTACAAATTACAAGTCACGAAGTTACCGTTACAGTTGCTTCTGTTAATAATTGCACGGTGAAGATGATTGATTAATTTCAATTAAGGACAGAACACTCTTAATAATCTCATGGTGATATATTTAGCGACATAAGCAATAAAAAAAGTTGACACCATTTCTATAAGATTTCAAAGATTAAAAAGTGTATTTTTCTGAAAGGACTTTAATTAATTAAAATCACTTGGAATCTCTTCAAATTCCTTAAAGTCGCTCTTGAAATTTAAAATCACCTAAAATCCATTGAAATTCTTTGAAATCCTTTAGTCTTTTTAAATCTCTTAAAACTTTAAAATTCTTCAAAACCTAATAATTGAAATTAACACAGAAACAGAACACTCTTCATCTCAAGGTGGTATATTTAGCGAAATGAACAAGTTGACATCATTTCTATAAGATTTCAAAGATTAAAAAGTGTCTTTTTCTGAAGGGACTTTTTATCTAGAACACAATGATGAAAGAGAACTTGAGAACCGATAGAAGTTAGCTCGCCTAGGGCGACTTCTTGTGCATCAGAGTTGGAAATATTTTCTCTTCGAGACAGGCGTTGCTAATGATTTTGATTAAGCGAGTTGCTACCATCGAGACCGGCGAACCCATGTGGTCTGCCTACTAAATTCGTTTGTTGAATCGACTAATTACAGAATTCGCAGCGAGACCGTTTGGCATACCTGTGGATTAAGTTGTTTCTAGGGTATAATTTTGACGGCGTCGACTGTCCATCAACCCCATTATTTCGGTCATTAGCGCTGCTACTCAACAGTTAGTTCACTCTGAGAGAAAGAGTTTAAGGCTTAAGGGATTAGAGTCTGGATCGTCCTGCGTGGTCCACGTTAGAAAAACACTAACCCAAACTGATTATTGAATCGAGATAAATTTCGTATTTGTCGCTTGGATCATTTTCGAAGTCTCTTCTTTGATACTTTCATATTCGACGATAAGAGTCTCCGAAGCCAAATTAATCTCCACCTACGGGGTTTAAGTATCTCGAATGCAAGTTTTTTTATCGTATTTTGATTGTATAATGAACAGGGTATTGATAATATGTAGAAAGAAGAAAAAGAAGAAACACAGAAGAATAAGCAGTAAGAAAGAATGAAAATGAACAAAGATTGGAAGGAAAAAAGAAAAGTGTGGATAGAACTATGAGAACAAAGAAGATTTGATCTGCACAATCAATTACATATTGTATAAGGAATTTAAATGGATCTTTCAAAGATTTTAAGGAATTTCACAGAGACTTTAAAAGATTTTAGGAGACTTTAAGTGATTTTACAGAATTTAAAAGGATTTTAAGGAGATTTCTGTAGATTTCGTAAGATTTCAAGGCATCTTAAACGTACACAGTAAAAAAGAAACCTTAAAATTGTTACATCTTAAAATTTTTTTAGACTTAAATTCAGAGATGAACCTAAATTAAGTAAAAAAATGTTTGAATTTAAGAAGTTCAACATCTGAATTGCAGAATTTAATCATACGTTTACTTAAATTCAGGATAAATTTTTACTGAATTTAAGTTTATCTCTGAATTTAGGGCCAAAAAAATGTTAATGTGTAACAATTTTAAGCATTCTTTTTTAATGTGTTTATTTCCACATTTTTTGGCCTCCCAAACAAATTTTCGTTCCGGCGCCGCTGTATCTTTGCTGAATTTAGCTCCTCAATTTAAGGGGTTGCCCCTACTTGTAAATTTTGAAAAATTCGATTTTTGGGTTTTGACATTTTCTTAAGATACATCATCTCGAAAATATTTATATTATATAATATTATATATCGATATAATATTAATACCCTCTTGAAAATAGTATCTGAAGCTTTAAACGCGTGTTCCTCAAAATTACGTTTTCAAAGTCGGTGAGCAAGATTTCTCGAAAACTGCTGAACAACCATTCGAAACTTGGCAGTCTTTTTTTTAATGTAAAAAAAAAAGAAGATTTTGTTTTATTAACAAAAAACGATCGATTAAAATTTTTTGACAAAAATCTAACTTCCAACTTTGACCAGGCGCCATTTTATAAAAATTTTTTTTTACACAAACCTTCGATTAAAGACTATAGAAAGGCTAATAAATTAATAATATATTTTTGAATTTTTGATTTCACATGATCCAGTCTTGACCAAAAGTCCTCATCGCAAAGCACCTCAAAAATATGACGCCATATCCGCATATAACTTTTTAAATAATGAATATTTTTCAATAAAAATTATACGAACTTTTGTGCACACAATGCTATTTCAAATACATAAATTTTTACCAAAAAGTATTTACTCATTTTTTTTTAAATTTCGCTTGAAAATTCAATTTTTTTCTAAACAAGTAGGGGTAAACTCTTAAAAAATTTGCTTCCGTTCTAGAAAAAGAAATGTATGACATTTCTTAATGTTAACAACAACAAAAATTCATGAAAGTCAACTTTTACATAAAAGCAATACCTTCTCTGATGAGAATGTAGTAATAATAAGCCTGGAACACAATTTTACAATGCAAATAATTTTTAAAATATTCTTAAGGGGTAACGCCACTGTAGAGACCAGACAATAGGTACTTTTTTAAAATCATTTTCTTACAAGAATACGGGAAGAGGAATAAAACATCTTATTATGAGAGTTACTTAGACATGTTTTGAAATACACAAAAAAATTCATTTTCATAAGAAATGGCGGTTACACGAGACGAACTTCGAAAGCATCTTTTTTTAGAGGCAGTCTGCGGGCGGAACGATTTCTCGCACAATTTTCAACCTAGAGCCAAAAACTAAAATTTTTTGTAATCTGCATGATAACAGCTAGAGACAGGGCCGGCGGAACAGTTTCAGTTAGGGGTGGGGATTTTCTCAACAATTTTTTCGGCATAATATTTTGAAAAATCGTTTTGCAGGTTCTGTGAAAGTTTCGGAAAGTTTACTATAGTGTATAGTGAGAGCAAGAACAATTTCTTGGGTGGGGAATCCCCCACCCACCTGAGTTTAGGGTGGAGATTAGTCCCCACGCTCCACACCGCTTCCGTCGACCCCGGCTACAGAAGTTGTAAAAGTTTAAATTAATTTTTCTGCAAATGTACTGACTATTTTCTGGAAATGTTTACTTTAAAAATATCCTTTCTTATAAACTCCCACCCAAAAAAATCCACTTTAAACAATTTTTTGTAAAAATCAAATACCTTTTACCCTAGGACACATCAAATTGACTTAAAAATTTACGAATGACTGATAGTTACTGTATATTTAAAATGAGAGAGACAGGGTTTACAAGGTATGAAGACGCTCCTAGATGGTTGGTTTCTGGATCCATCTTTACCATTCCCCTGACTTCTCGATCTATCTGCGCTATCTCCACCCTCTTCTCGTCAACTCATCCTCCCTTTTTCTTGAATCCCACCCTCTGAATATCTTGCTACCGAAGTTATATAAAGTTTTTACGATTTTTCGAGCTCTGTCTCAAGAGCTTCTATCCTGCAGGCGCGCGATCCCTCTGCGACCTCGCGGAGGGGGTAATCCCGTGTATCTTTCGGATAAGAGTCCTATAAATTTGTTTGGCCTGTCACCCAGTCGCATTAAGGCGGCAAGCTCCAATCTGTTGGTTACCACGTCGATGGCTCCCACAACGGGGTTGGAAAAACCTGCTAGATATTCCCCGTCTGCCCGAAGAGAGAACTTTCTACTGACTGACAAAGTTTCCTCTCTGACTTCAACATCCTATAGTCGCTATAGGATGTCACATGAATTTCATCAAATCGCGGTACACGTCCACGGCTGAAATAGAGACGCATCGAGCGTCGTGGCCGAGGCGAAAATTCAAATAAGTTAGAGACTTCCATATATTACAGAATATTTTTCTTTTATTTATTTCACATTTCTGAACAAGAGCAACTGAACAAATCAGTTGTCCCCAGCCTCTTCAGTTATAATTTGGATAATCACTTATATTTGGGGCATTCCATGCAAAATCGACCACTTTTGACCCCGACCCCTTTCGATTTGTTACATCCCTAAAAATTTTAATTTTTGTGCTCTTCTACGAAGTACTCGTGTGGAAAAGCCGGTTGGGCCCTAAATGGGCCCCAGTTGAGTTGCCTAACTCCCAATAGGGGCCGAATTAGGCTCCCCGAACACACCCCAACAACTAATTGGGTTCTGGGTAGGTTGTAATGCTGAGTAGAGCTTATGCCCAAAATTGGGCTAACCCACTTAATGCCCAATGAATTTAAATAAGATAAATTATTAAACATTCATCATAATTGGTCGCTAGACACTTTCAAAATCACAACTAAAATACTATTTTACTAATAAAACTGTAATATGTGAAGATTTCTTTATAAGTAGGGTTGTCCAATTGGGCCCAGATTGTCGCCCAAATAATAATTGGGCTTAATTGGGAAGATTTCCACGCGGGTATTCGTTTGCTAATAGTACTTTCGCCTTCCTTAAATTGAGTGATTTGTTACTCTTTTTCCAAAGCCTTCGCATAAAGCTCGGGTCGTAACAGATTTGGCTGAAACTTTTTTATCTTTTTCTACCCTATTGAAAACATTTTTCAGAATTTTTTCAAATTCTTTTACCTAACCCAAAGAAAGTTATGGTTGTTACATTTTTTAAACTGCTCTCTAAATCTCAATCAGCGAGAAGTTCACCACTGATTACAATTAATCTATATACGCTGATGAATCTGCGGAGTTCCACTGATAGAGGGCGTGACATTCAATAGTTCATCAGCGTATATACGCTGATTGGAATCAGCGGTATATACTTATCGCTGATTCAGATTGAGAGAATGATTTTTGCCATGTTTTTAAAATTAATCAGCTACTTTGGCAATTTGAATCAGTAGAATTTCACTGGAAATCAGTGACGTACTGTTGGTTACTAATCAGTGAAACTGCAATAAGGAAACAGTTATTATTCTCAGAAATTTAAAGAAATTATTTGTGGTTTCATAGTAGAAATTTTCACTGAAGTTTCAGTAAACGTCACTGATTTCCCAGTAGAAATCAGTGAAATGTAACTGAAATTTCCGTAAATTTTAACAGAAACAGACAGATTTATCTTTGAAATATGAAGTTTTTGCAATAGGATATAACGAATCTATTTACATGTAACCGTTTTTTCGTGATGGATATAATTCTTTTTAGAATAAATACATATAAAGGACTTTTATCTGCGTAAATAAATGAATCAATCCAATCTTTGAAAACGCTAGTATAACATAACATGAGAACTGAACTCTCGCTCATAAAAGTTTGCGCTTCTATGAAATTGAGTAACATCCGAGAGGACAGGCAACGTATATGGAGTCAACGGATCATAAAAATGGAAAAGGTATGACGATTCTTTCTGAACATTCGCTGAGAGTAATATAGTTGAGGCTGCAGTGATTTGTTGTGACTTTTTACTTCATACTTCTTTATGGTTATATTTCCACGAAAAAGTATAGTTAAACTTTTATGAGTGAAAGATCCTTTTTTAATCAACATTGTAAACGTAATTTACCGAATTTATATTAATTTAAAGAAACGTAATTTACATTTGCAGCATTCTGAAAGTGACAAGAAAGATTTATTTTATAAACTGAAATTCTCGTATCGAATTAAGAATAAAAAAATATATCTACAAAGATTAAAAGTTTCAGTGTAAAAAATTGTAAATATTGTATTTATGCAGGTCACATACTGCAGCTATATAAAGCTAATAGCGATATTATTTATTTCCGTTTCAGGTTCTCGATTAATACCGTTTTATGTCACTCGGTTAAATGAAACCGAATGCTTTCAAATCGAAGTGCCGAGCGTATCGCAGAATGATATAAATTAATGCCGGCAATCAACCTGCGCACATGATACCCTACCATTAATGCAGTCACGTTGCAAAGTTGCAATCGTTAGCGGGACGTTGCACCATTGCCAATCCCAATTCATTAATCATCCTCTAGAGGCTAACGAGTATTCGTATTAAACGTCCTTATTACAAAGGCTATAAACACATTCGTAGTTCCATTTATACTATTCTGAGGCCTCTATTATTTAATAAATTGATGTGCTTGCATCACAAAAAAAAACAGAAGGGAAAATTTATTGCGGGTAATTTTGAATTGAATAAAATTAAATTTTTTCCCATCGAAAAAAAAGAAGATACAATAAGTTGACATGGTAACCGTACTTTATGTTCAGGGTAATATTTACTCATCTGAAGGTAATTTTTGTTGCAGGTAATATTTACCGAAATCGGGGTAAATATTACACTTGGTTTTTTTTGTGATGTTACTCTAGAGCTTTTATCAAATTCACTGTTTTCAATAATATGAGATTTCAGATTATTCATGTTAGCATAGTGCTCGATTCATATAGCATGAAAGCTTCAAGGTTTCAAAAGACTGCTACATTTTTGGTCATCTATTCGAGTAATGGATAAGAGGCGAACGATAGACTATTCTGTAAAATGACGGATTGTCCACCAGCGCGTAAGACTGGCTCAAAGCTTTGTTATACTGGATACCAATTTATTGGAGATCGAAGAGTCTGAAAGGATTCGGCCACATTAAAGCAACATTCAAGTTGATTGCGTATCTATCACTCATTAATGTCCCAATTGACATTCAAGATTAACAACAATCATTTTAATTGTTTTTAAATTATTAAGAAAATAAAATAAACATTTTTGCAGACAATTCTGAGCTAGATTACGAGTTCTGTAGATTCCTAATTTTTTCTGTGTAGTGTTTTCTTTGACAATTTTTAGAGAATCACTTTGTAAAACTAGATTTTGAGTTTTAGATTTATTTATTTGAGACAATAAATTATAATGAGAGTCCTAAGAACAGGAAACAAACTTTAGGGCCTCCCTCTTTTTTCATTGGTTATAAATTATCTCTAATGAGCCGAGAATTTTAGATTTTGTAGGTACGGTTCATTTCTGGGCTTCTTTATGTATTTTTAGCTTAGAAATATTTTGTAAGGAATCGTGCTTATTTAAAGTTTTTGTGAAAAAAAAACCATACTATTTTTAGATTTATTTTTATATATTTTATATTAAAGTAATTTTATAATATAAGTACCCGTTTTCTCATTAAAAAGATACTTTTTATACATCGTTTTAAAATAAAGATAAAAGTTATAAATAAATGTGAGGTAACAGAGTGACCTCTCTCGAATTTTAGAAGATACTGAAATATTGATTTTTTTTAGATAACTCATAAAACTCTAGTTTTCTCGAAGGGTAACTCAACCCCTAAAATCATCCATCAGTTGGGGATGGTCGACCTACTCT
>JAUESH010000020.1:19064785-19076397 GCA_032275165.1 Synergus magnus | reverse complement strand
GATTTTCACTAATTAAAATCGTGAGAAAAGAGTCACTGAGAATCAGTGAACTTCCACTGATTCAATTTTAGAGAGTAGTGATTGAAACACAGTCTCCAAAAAAAGATAAGTAAAAAAACAAAATAATCACTGGGATCCAACTTCATACTGCAAACGAACGAAAGATGAACGGAATTAATAAGATTATTATTATTGTTATTATTATATGTAATAATTGTCTGATAGAAAATCAATCTAAACAAAATTCTTTAAAAAAAAAAGAATGAAGAAGCAAAAGAGTCACTGCGAACGGAATTTATAGATGCGGACACCACAATTATTATATAGAAAAAATATCACGATCTACTGATTGACTTGATATACTTAATAATAATTGGAGCTGGTTTCTCTCGTCAATATTCTATGTAACATTTCTCATTCTATTGAAAATAGAAATGTGCTCGCGTGAAACGATTCTAATGTAACATGTCCACGCGACATTCTCTAGCATCTTCTCAAGGGATCTCCATGAAGGAATCGTTCCTTTTTCTAAGAACTTCCATAAATTCACATGGTATCGAACCAGTGGATCTGGGTACACGTGCTATGGCGTTACACGAAATCCCATGGCTCTCCAATTTCTTGCCTGAGAATTCGTGCAACTTCCTGTCTTGATATACTTTCTTAACATATATGAAGAAATAAAAGATATTCTTAACAATAGATATTTCATTTGTCAAATTGAAATAAAAATGAGAATCTGTATATTTGTCCGATTCCCAATGGCTTTATATGGTCCATGAGAGTAAAAGTTCAATCTGAGTCGTGCAGAATTGGACCTAGATGACCAACGGGGTGGGTACATAACTTATGTGGAGGCGGCGAGGTGATGCTGCCGTCCGAACGATCTACATGCTACAAGACGCACCACACCTCAATGGAATAAATTTACATGCACCTCGGCTCAATGAGCACCGAGAGCCGCTGGACCCAGTCGGAAAACGGTAACAGAGACATACCCTCTGGCGTCTTCTTTGTTCGAGAATAGCAAACAAACCAAGCAATAAATCGAGAAATAACTCATACGGCCGTTTCTTCCTCGAATTTACACATCAGTTTCCAACTTTAGATACCAAGTTAAAATATATCCCTACTTGTAGAATAAATGGCATAAATATATATATATGTGTGACACTAATAATCGCCGGCATTTTAAATTGCAAAGTCTTTATGAATTTGCACATGAATGATAAATAATATTTCCAAAGAGATCGAATTAATTAAATTTCAATTTACAGTCGAGCTTCATGCTAGATTCATTACAAAGTAAACATGAACTCTAAATTATACACAAACTAAAACATTATACATTTGAAAGTATCCTCCATCCCAGAAACGATTTACATGCGAATAAATTAGGGAAAATAGAAGCTAGTAGATACGGTTCTCAAAACTGTATTGCAATTAATTTCATTTACTCTTGTTTAAATTCTTCAGTGTTATGTTTATCTGATTTAATTAGTAAGTACATATGTTGAGCATATATTTCTACACGATGTACACGTAGAATTTCTGTAAGTAATCAATTTAACCATCAAGTGTATATAACGTACGTAAGAAGGGCCATCAGCCAAAAAACATGCAGACCCACAAATTCGAAATCACTGCTGATCTCGGCGGGTAAAAACCCACGCATCCAGTTGTCAAGAGTCCTGATTTGGAATGGCATGGTATATATATTACATACGTATGTCGCGGACTGGGATTCAAGGATTAAACTTGAATGAATCCAGTGGTCCATTCGCAAAAGTGGATTCATTATTGCCACTGTTCGGTTAATTAACGCAGACATCGACTGGACCATTAACGGCTACTTAACACGTGTAGTTGCGCGCCGCACGAAGCACTAATCAGATGCATGTAATTAAGAGCACGCGCATTACCAGAGCCGACACAGTTTCTTCTCGTAACTCTCTACTTTGATGTAAATTCAAATTTTCAGTTACTAGAACTGAAATACGATATTTTTCATTTTCTCAGACGGAGAAACCTGTAATATCAATTTTTCCTAAACTCCGTTGCCATTTAGAGACAAACGTATCATATTTTGATACGAATCGAAACGAAAAGCGTTTAACCATTCACTGAAAAAAAATATTTGTGTAACAAAAAGTGTTTTGTTGGCTGAAAAAAATTTTTGTTGGTTCAACAAAATATTTTGTTGCTTTAACAATACTTAATGCTGTATCAACAAAAATTTGGTTGAGCCAACAAAAAAATTTTGTTGCACAAATACCAACAAAATTATTTTGTTGTCCAGATCAAACCTTTTTTTCAGTGTTCCGACCAGTGGACACACTGCTGAATAAAATTGTTGTGGAACTTATGTTTGAATTCGAAACTATTTGACTTCATAAGGGATAGTGGTCCCATACCGATCGCCCAAATGGTAAAGGCCATAAAGGTGCCAAAAATAAATTTTTTAAAATCAGATTCATGGGATTTTAGGTAATTTTAAGGAATTTAAAGGGATTTTACGTGATTGATTGAGATTTTAGAGATATTAAGAGATTTGATGATATTTCAAGGAATTCTATGGAATTTCTAAGTATTTGAATAAACTTAATGGTATTTTAAAGGATTTAACAATATCTTATGGGATTTTAGTTATTTTAAGAAATTTCAAGGGACTTTACGAAATTTATTTGGATTTTAGAAAATATGAAGGAATTATATGAGATTTCGTGAGATTTTAAAAGATCTTACGAAAGTAAGAAGGTTTTATGGAATTTTAAAGAATTTCAAGGAATTTGGCGAGATTTCATTGGATTTATATGAATTTAGAGACTTAACGAAATTTCATGGGATTTTAAGTAATTTTAAAGGATTTAAGAAAACAACTGCGAACCAATTTCATACAACGGACAAACGAATGGAATTAGTAAAATTATTATATATCAATTTTTCCTAAATTCCGTTGCAATAAATTTAGGGACAAACGTGTCATATCGTGAACTTTTCCTTGTGAAAATACAAAATTTTAGAAAAAATACATGAAACTTTAAGTAAAAGTATTGTATACACGATGTAAGGAAAAATTCATATAAAATGTACCAAAAGTTTTGAACGTTCAAATGAACGAAATATTTTTTCCCAATTCTATTTTATCCAGAAATGTTATTCCAATTAAAAATAGCAATAGGCATTACAAGTTTCTTTCATACAGAATTATTTTCAATGCAAATGAATCAATGTTTTAAAACTATTTCTAGTTTAAAATACAATCAATATGAAAATTCGTTCATTTGAACGTTCAGAACTTAAACCACATCATATATTAGGTTTTTTTGAATATTTTTATCAGCTTAAAAGCTGATGAAATATTCATCTAGTACGATGACCCCCATCCGAATATAACCGAGTCAAGCGCTGCTTAACTTCGGTGATCGAACGAGAAGCCTTCAACCATTCCGACCAGCGGACACACTGCTGAATAAAATTGTTGTGGAACTTATTTATTGTGAATTCGAAACTATTTGACTTCATACTTATTTAATTTAAGTTTGTACATTTCAATTTTAAATTATGCAACTCATTCAACCATGAAGACTCAAAAGTGGAAGGATTTTAAATAGAAGACATTCAGCATCTAAAGTTTCATCATGATTCAAATATTAAAAACTAACCCTGTGCATTACATAAATCATTACATGATTCCAATTTGAAATTCAACAATTTTAGGACTTTCAGATAACAATTTTTTCAATTTCAAAGCAAATACATTTTCAAATACATTGGATTACATAAAATTTTGAAAATTTTTCAGGAATCTTAATGTTTTTTAGAGGACTATGAGTAATTTTAAGGAATTTAAACGGATGTTACGTAATTGATTGAGATTTTAGAGATATTAAGAAATTTCATGGTATTTTAAAGGATTTAACAATATTTTATGGGATTTTAGTTATTTTAAAGAATTTCAAGGGACTTTACGAAATTTATTTGGATTTTAGAAAATATGAAGGGATTATATGAGATTTCGTGGGATTTTAAAAGATCTTATACGAAAGTAATAAGGTTTTATGGAATTTCAAGGAATTTGACGAGATTTTATTGGATTTACATGAATTTAAAGACTTAACGAAATTTCATGGGATTTTAAGTAATTTTAAAGGATTTAACGAAACAACTGCAAACCAACTTCATACGACGGACGAACGAACGAAATTAGTAAGATTATTATATGTACCTACTAATTGGAACTCTCGAAATATTACGAGTATTAAGAAAAACATAAGGGTATGATGACAGAAATTCTCACGTCGTGCGAGTTTGTCAGTCGTCATTATCAATTTGAAATTTTAAATCACGTTTTATTGCAGTTGGTAATGAGGCTCCTTGGTCGCACGCGTGAAGGGAATAAACAGGGGCATTTATACGTTTTACTCACAATCAGAAAGCGAGAAGCAGGTACTCACGATCTAGTATATGGTGCAAGTTGTTTAAAACCGGTAAAGTAATCTGTTGAACACGTTATCGTCGTTACGCGACTCACCTATCGTCCATTGCAATGGAATTTTATTATTATTATATTCTAGAAAAAGAGTTAGTTAATTAAATAAATGAATAATTATCACCTGCGAAACGAGATAAAACCAAGATGCTTGTTTTTGCGAAATTCTAGTAAATCTGGTTTTACCAAAAAAAAAAAAAGTTACAAATAACATCTTCACGATTTTTCCCAATGAGCCTACAATGATTTCAAAAATATTTTCTACTTGTTTTGTATAATTCTAGATTATCTGATCTTTGTATAGAGAAGAGTCATTTTCCCGAATGAGCCATAATTCGAACTTATAGAGTTGCGATTATAAAATACAGTAATTATCCAATTTTGAAAACTTTTCGAGGGAAATATTATACAAGGGTATCATATTTCAAGGCTAATTACAAATTATAAAGGTCTGTGATTATTTGATGTCTTCATAATGTTCTCTCATTACAGAAGGATCGATTTTTTATAATTGAGACGTAAAATGTTATAGGTACTTTACTACAACCTTCTATTAAACACTCAGCCTTCATTTTTTCGTAATTATTTTCCTTTCTGACCCTATAAGTGGCCAATTATTAAGAAAATTCTGAACTACATACGTCACTGATCTCCTCCTTCTATAATTTTTCGCCCTGTCACTGCAGTAAAAGTGCACAAGTATACTTTCACTGCAGTAAACCTAATGGCAATGATTGTGTGCGTAAATCGAATGAGATTAATTTATGCTCTGTATTTCTATATTTAGATGTGTCAAAAGTGGTAGCACTTGTGTTTGGTTTATGCTTTTATGAGGTCCATGAACTTGAGAAAACAACAAGTTGCGTGAAAAATATATATGTTAGCTGCTCGCGTGGCAACTTAACGTCAATGATCTCGCTCACAAGCAATATACTAGCCATTGCTTTTCGTGCCAAATGGTCAAGTTAGTGTCAATCGATGATATTGATTCTGATACAAAATGATTGACAGTAAATACGATTGCGAGATTGTTTCCGAGAAATATGCATGTTTCGAGTTTTAATAAAAAGAGATGAACTATAAAGAAAGAGGATACTGGGTGGTCTGCATGAAACAGAATCCTGTGTAAAATTAAAGAAACGAGAATGAGGGTCGGAATTTTGTTGTGTGGAATTTTGAAATCAAAATTAAAAGCCAGAAGTGCTCAAAGAATGGGAATTTCATTACCGATTGTGAATGTAGTTGTTCGATTCCCACTGACGGGATGTTTGTTTGTATCCTGACACTTCCCACGCAGAAATTCCACACTAATTTCTCAGAGGTATTTCTATAAGTTGGCAGTACCTACAGTTCCAAGCGATTGAATAATGCATTACTTCCTGGAGTGTGTAAATACCAGCTTAATATTTTTCCTGCGTTAACGCCTGGGACTTTATACATATATGCAGTCTACCACAATTCAGATTAATTACAACTGCCATTAATAGTATACGAGGTGCTAAATAATATGACGTCTATACTCGTCGAATAAAAGGGATTAATTACTCCTACTGTACTTTCTCTCAAAAGCAGTGTTGTGGAGACAGTTTTGGTTTAAAATAGAGCAGATTTTTATACGTTTTAATTTTCGCGGTGAGGGGCAAAGGATAGGGGGGCAAAAGTGTTACGTAAGTTAGAGACGATCCCTTATCAAGCATGGGAAATATTTTTCGGCAAGTGCAAATAACTTTTGGGCAAGCGAATGTCGAAATATATATCTTATCACTTGGAATGATCTTGTAAACTCATTGCACGCGTTGAAGATACTCAAATGAATGTAAACCTATCAATTAAATTGCTCGTGTACCCCACAGACACAAATCTGACATCGTGACACCCATAATGATGTATTAGTATCGTGTTTTGACGTGAAAGGTCGGTAACAGGCATTTTACCTCCTTCACTCTTCTTCTTTCACTCTTTCCCCTCTACTTGAGGATAAAAATGATACCTCTGAGATCGCTTCGACAGCTTGTCGAAATATTTTATAATCACTACTTAACGTCTTTAATCTGTCAGCATTTATCACTTAAAAATTTTCTTAACAGAAGTTAAATAAAATGAATTACCATCCATTAAAATCGACAAAAAATGAGGCCAAATTTTCTAGACTAAGGAATACCTTGCTGCCAAAATTCCCTAATCCGGAAGTTAATGTAGCGCCGCTCATGATTTTAAGAAAAGAAACTTGTTTCATTTAAATATCACAACTATTTACTTGACGCATATACTTTGTTAAAAATAATCTTTCCGAGGTAAGGAAAAATGCTAGCAGTAAATCTTTGTAAATTAGTGTTAATTATACAGCAGGGTGTGAATTTAGTAATATTATGCATATTTTGTTATTTTCTTTGCGGTAACTAGTAATTAAGGACCGATTACGTCGAATATGATTGAATGACTCGACCGATTTTTAAGAAAAGTGAAATCGAAATATAGGTAAAATTCATGTAAGAGTGTCGATACAAAAAAATAAACTTATGATAATTACTCTGTAATTGATACTTTTCCGCAAAAATTACTGATTTATGAAGTAACAATATTTCTTTTGACACTTTGTGTAATTTAGGGAGACCAGTAATTTAGAACTTGACAATTAACACCCTGAAATATATTTTTCTATAGATTATAAGAGTCTCGGGGGCCGTTTTTATGAGTCTCAGTCTATAGATGTCTCTTTCGATCTTTGTATTCTCGAGACCGAAGTGAGACGTGTTAAAATATTTGGGTTGTTCGACCCTAAACTTTGCATACATTAATCAAGGGAGGGTTCATGTCTCACTCGTCCTTCTCAAGACTGAATGTGACATTCGTATTCAAAAACGAACATCCCTTGCTAGAAACCTGATACTCAGAATGAATTTGTATTCAAAATATATCCTCTTTCCATTCGGAAAAATTTTAAATGAGATAAATGATAATCTCAAATCTTTAAAAAATAATTCCACAAGGCTTTTTTTCATGAAAGAATAAAGGGACTCACCGATTCAGCATTTTCTTACAGAATTTGACATACCTGTAACAAAAATTAATTCATTAATTACCTTTATGTATGTGGTAAATTAAAATAAAGTGTGTTCCAATAAATAATAGTAGATAATAGATAAAGAGAAGATAATTCTAATCCGAAGGGACTCGCATGATCTTTCCCAATTTGAAAAGTGTGCCCCCGAGTGTCAAGACTAGAGATAAGCTAGTCTCATTTGTGATCGTATAGTAAAACACAAGAGTCTAATTTTCCAATCCTTCCATTAATATAATGAAGCTCATGCTTGTATTAAGTAATGATCGTTATTTGTCTTGACAATAAGCCTTGCCTGTTCAATTCCACTTTCAATTTCTTATCGCTCGAGAGTATTAGACTTAAATTTCCATTTTAGATTTTACAATACACAATACGCCATACATATTCGAGATGTATTAAAATAATAGCATTAGGATATATATTTTTGCGATTGATCTTATATTAGAAATTCAAATGAACAGTTCTACATCTGCATTATTATTATTATTATTATTATTAACTATGTAGAAATATTTTACGCGCGCAAGAAACATTCTATGTACAATTAATAATATTCAAGAATAAAAAAGATACAAATGTATAATTAACATATAATGTATATGATTATTATAGAGTAAAATATAATAAAGTACGATAGATTCATTCATTCTGTCAATATTTCGAAATATTAAAATTAATTGTATAAAAAGAAGTATTTAGAGAAGCAGAGAGAAACGAATCTTTGTGTATTTATGTTAGTTTAAAATAAAAATAAAGAGAAATTGCAAATGCTTGGATTCTAAGAAAAAAGCGTTCTGCTTTCATCCTGAAGTAGGTCAACATTCATCCCTCAAGAATACTAACCACCCGCAGTTATGTTGACTTCTCTATGAGCAAACTAGTCACCGCGTGACCGATTAGTTTCATCCATCACAGAAAGCTATCTGATTTTAAAGCCGACTCACACGACACCCTCATATTATCAAATTATTTCCTAGGGCCAATTCCATTGTTCGCATATTAGATATTTCCCACTAGTAGGTGGTCCTGTCAAAAAAAATGAATTTCAAATCGTTTCAAATTTCCTGGCTATTAATTCCAAAGATGCCAAATTTCTTTTCATAGAAAGAAAACGTATATATTACAACAACAAAGTCAGATTTCTATTTTTCCATCCGTGAAATATAAATTACACTTAGTATAAGATGCAGATTATTTTCATTAATCTTTGACTTTCTATCCTTTGCATATTTCTGGATTTTTATAAAATTCTACTCTTCCCGAGATCATTATTAATATAAATTATAATGTTGGATGATAAATAAAATAGAGTTGAGTGGACTAAAAATTATTATTAGCCTTTGTTGGAAAGGCCGTGGGCTAAATATAATGGTTCAATTATAAAGTATCCATACTCCTTCCTTTTATACTTTTATTAATTCCTTCGACCTGTTTTACCTTTCGATGATGACCACTTTTCAGAATCATAAATGCGATAAGCAAACACTCTTTTCGTGCCGCTCTGTTATTAAATCATAAAAAATCCAGCCTTGTTTTACTCTCATCTGCGAACACTGACCTAACAAGATTGCCATAATTGGACCCCCAACGAAATCTAGAGAATGTCTGATTATAAGATTTAGAAAATAAACGGCTCTATTTAGAAATAAGTAATGAAATATTCTATATTTTGAATTATGATATGCGTGTGATAATTAATGACCGGATGGTTTCTTAGGTGAGAATATCAATCTGAAGACATCATAATGTGTAGATCTCAACTTCTCAATGTAATGCGAAAATAAAGATAATTGCGACTCTTCTTTGGACTTGAATTATAATTAGACAATTTTCAACAAATCATGTGAATTTTCCTCATTTCAGCTTAATTTAGATATTAAGAGTTCCGAAGAATGGCCAACGAAAATATGGTCATCATTAATACAAATAATAACAAAGTATCAATTTAAGAGACTTTTAAGAATTTTAAGTATTTTATAAGTTAATAGGAAATTACCATTAATAAAGTAAGTTATTTAAAAAAAGGATATTAGAAGCGCGAGTAGCGCGCTAATTTTGGTTAGTTACAAATTATAATATCAGTTGATTGACGAAAATTTCAGGGTCGATCGGACTTAATAATGTGTGGACAATGACCCTCTCCAATTATATTAGGTAGGTGTGTAACGTCATGTGAGGAATATACAATGAGAACATATATGTAATAGAAGGTGGAACTACCGACGAAAGAAAAATAAAATAAAAGGGATTTGAGTCCTACGAAGACAAGAAGCAAAGCTCGGTGGGCCCAGATTGAAGGGCGAGCGAGCGAAAGTTGCGGTTTTATCGCATCATCTCAAACTATCATTTTGAGGACATGATAACTCGAACAACCTTCTGAGACGATTGATTGGATTTGAAAGCACTATAAAGGTAAATTGGATACATATCTGCGTATACGTTCGATTTTATCAATTTATATTGATATTGACGTGTCAATTAATTGCAACAAAAAATGTGTAAATCAACTCTCTGATATAAACCCCTTTCGTATATTGCAAGAAAGAGACAAAAAATTATTATTACATATAATAAGCTTACTAATTCCGTCCATTTCAGCCATAGAACAGAATTTGTAAGAATTTGAAAAAGTAAAGAAATTTGTGTAGGTAAGAGGGTGAAACTTAAAAAGCCATACTTAAAAGGGTAAAAGACTTGTTGACACAAGATAGTCAATCTTTCACATTTAAGTCCGAACGAAAATTTATGACAGGCTTTCTCAATTTTACTACTCCTCTGTTCACTCCGGCTCAAGGTTTTTTGAATTTCAAAACAAAGGTTGTATAAATTCAAAATTAACCCGTGACGACCTAAATGCCGAGAAGGGATCGATTACATCGTAAAATGGTCAGAGGAAGGCGGTTGGCTCTGTTTTACAATCGTTGCATCAATTTAAGAAAACCATTCGCTCGTCCCGAGTTTATTGACACCCCATTTGCATTTTAAGAATCGGGTTTTTCCTACACTCTACTTTTTGTGTGAAAAACTATTTTAAATATGTTTAAAAAACCATTAATAAAATATGTGAAAGTAAAAATCATGTTCCTCAAACATGCTGACTCCCTTCAGTGTTACTGTATTTTAGCTTATGTCAGTCACAATTTTATTCACAAGGGAAGAAATAAACTACTTTTTGGCTGTAAAGCTGGATAATTACTCCTGGAAGAAAACGTTCAAAGTATAATTATTTTCATTATTTATATCTTCTTTTACCGGCTCATTCAACTCTAAAAGACTTTTCATAAAAAAGCTACTCTCTTAAGATACGTATTGCTTCACATGAATTTTTCCTAACATATGGGAAAGTCCAGAGGCCTCAGAAGGGCAAAAAATTAGTAAATAAGACAGTATCTTTTTTCTCGTTCGAGACAAGTCGAAGAAATGCTGTAGAGCGACTTCTAAAGATTATAGGCCCCGGAATACCTCGATGGTATCATCCCGAGGGATACTAAGAAAAAAAAATATCCCTCCTACTTGCTTCCAGATTACGCTTACTTGCGCTCTTCTACTTTCCTACCCTTCGTTCGTTAGTCGGTCCCTCTGTCTGGCCTCGATCCCCTCGGGAGAGAACGGTTTAAGGGTAAGTCATTTCGAGTCATTTAACGAAGGAAACCGTAAACACGGTCGGTACGAGGCTCACTTTGACAGCTGAACGAAATTATGAGATAACTTCCCTATGAATGGTGAGTGACAAAAACGTCCAGTAGGTAAGCAGTATCAGCGATTAGAAGGCGCCATCCCCCTTTGACAAGAATTTCGTCTCAGTTACAGATTAGGTTATCTTGTATTCAGGTAGAATGTTTGTGAAATTCCGTACATTTTGTTCCGATCCGGAAAAAAGCAAGAATTTCTCTCCTAATCGACTTTCTCATTTTAGTCGAATTTTGAGAAAAATATTTCAAAAGATTTTGTTAAATAATGCCTTAAAATACTTTGTTTAAATCACAGTAGAAAGTAATAAATTTAGAAAAAGATGATATGCTCGAATTAACTATCCTTACTTTTTGTTTCAGACGC
>JAUESH010000020.1:19043719-19056513 GCA_032275165.1 Synergus magnus | reverse complement strand
TGAGATATTTCGAAAAAATTGTATGGGATTTCCAATAATTCCCAAGGATTACAAAAAATTTCAAAGGATTCAATGGGGTTTCAGTTTAAAATGGTTTATAAGTTTTTGGGTATTTCAATAGATTTGAAGAGGTTTCTTGGGATTAAAAAAAATTCTTGGATTTTAAGGGATTTCAAGTAATTTTTTTTTATATATTTAAAGATTTTTTATAATTTCAAGATATTACCAAAAATTGTAAAAGGATTCAAGGAGTTAAAAAATTTTTAAAAATGTCCAAAAATTTCAAGATACCCCGAAATAATTAGAAATTTGTTTAAACTCTTTGATATTTTGTAGTCTTTCTGAATCCCAAGAAATCCTTTGATATTTTCTGAAAATCGATCAAATTATTTGAAATATAAGGAGAAAATTTACTTCAGTGATATTTTATGTGATTTTTATGTAATGGAAGTCGATATTTCGAAGTATTGACATTTATTAATATAAATAAAGTACATAAGTAGAAAGTATTTCTGCTTATAACAATAACGAAGTAACAAGTCAAGTCCACGCAAAAGTTTTATGAAATAAAATTAAAAGAACAATTTCCAGGTAATTTCTATTTATTGCAATATTACTAACCCGAGGTGATAAAATAAAACACATGCAGTAAATTACTATCTAATTTTACGTACGAAGTGAAAAACATAAATTACCAAGATGATTCTGGGCGTTTTCTAAACCTCTCGAATACGATAAATATAGTTATATTCTGCAGATGCGATTGCAGTTCCATGAATTTCATATAATGTAAGAGTAATTAGCTCATCCCTACGAGAGAAGTTAGAATGATGAAATTTCGTTTCAGAATCAGTAATTTAAATCAAATAAGCTAACTGTATTTCTTGTGCTTTACGAATCGTGAGAAAAAGTCTTTTAGTTAAGGTCAAACATAAAATTTCGTGAAATTTGATGAGAAACGTGCTCTGACTTGATTCGATTCAATTTGTCTGGGCCACTTTCATTGAAAATCGACTCCTATAACAATTTGTGTAAATTTGAGCCTCTTTTCTTTTATTTGTTCTCTTCATGAATTGAGATTTACTGCTTTTCACTTCACATTATAATGCAAAACAGATGTCAATATAAGCTAAAAGCTTCCTCGAATCAGTAAAGCGACTCACGAAATCAAATTGTCCAAGAAAACTGTGAGATGACAAAGTGATATTGATTTAGACTAAAGAAATAACTATTCTTCAGATTAAATTAGTAGTTACTTTAGTAAATTCTAGTTTATATTTAAACTCCATTCAAGTTGTCTAGGATTGAATGCACAATTGCTCAAATAATAAGAGATCATGTTTTTAATTCTGAATAATGGCATAATAGGTGTAAGTCATTGGCAGCAATCAAACACGTGTAGATATATGATCTTTATTTGTGGGATGTTTTATTGCCACAGCAATTGCGGTAGGTCAATACTATCGGCTGCAGAACGTGCACTTGTTATCTTCGATAAAGCGTGCGCGTGATCACTGCTTTCAAACAGAAATAACACATTTCGCCAGACGTTTATCGACCCTAAAAAATCACACTCTACTGCAAATATGCATTTACATAACTCTACAATGAGAATTGAAAACTCCTCACTCAATCTGAATTAGTAAGAAGTCACTAATGAAATAGTGTCGATTCGTTTGCTAATTTACTTTAGTAAGCATTTTTACTATAAATTAGTAGCTTTTAACTAGTCATTCATTTTTTTAAACTATTAGTATTTTTACTATCACCTAGTTAAAAATGACTAATTCACAGTAAAAAAAACTATTAATTAATTTAGTAAGGCTGCTCAAAACATTACCGTTTTAATTCGTGTAAATGTATTCAAAACTAGACACTGGCATTTAAAAAATTAATGAAATACGCTAGTCCGATTGAATTTGGTAAAAATAAGACTAAAATTTGGAAGTCAATGTTTCGAAGTATTTAATTTAATGGTATAAAAAAAAAGTGTTTAGAGAAGTAAAAAGAAGCGAATCGCGCGTAACGCTCGTGTATTTCTGGTAGTTTCATTAATAATCTTTTCTAAATTGGATTTAGTTTAAGAGTTTTAAACAGTAAAGATCAGGAGCTTTAACCCTGGTTTAAGCATCAACTGCAGCGTCAATGACACATGGGATTCATTGGAATGACGAGCGCCTCACAGAAGTCGCGATAGGAGACAAGCTTGTATCACAGCGGCAGTGAACTCTGAAGGATGTTACCCAACGACACGTAACGAGCGCTTCATTAATTTCGTAATCGACAAGCCGTCGCATCAAACAGATTCAACAGGGAGGGTCCGTCTCGTGAGCATCCGTCAAAAGCCTCCTAGCACAGATGCATTTAGGCGTATCAGGATTATAATGGCCCCTTAATGGCACCTTAATGGCACTCACTGATTTTCGTCGTGTGCCGAGGATAAAACCTTTTGTACACATACATAATCCTCTTTGACTCGTCAGTAACTACGAATGCAAAGGATCATTTATCGAAAGGATTCACGCTGTGGTGATAATTCATAACTTTCATTGAAAACTCACTAGCATCATTTATCAAGACCATCATTAGGAATTGATTTCCCGTGGCGTTTCTGATTTATTTAACCGAGCTTCATTTTTCTCTATGATTTATTTATTCTTGATCTTCTTATCAGAGGCACGTGTCCGATATAAAAGGATTCTCTTATCTTTGTGAAATTAAAGTAAAACTTAATGACTCTCTCGAAAAATGATTCTGAGACTGCTGCAATAAATGTGAAACTTTTCCTACTGAGGATTTGTTTTGAAGTGAATTGCTTTTGACTGACCGTTAGGTTTGGAGAGATATCGATACTTCGAGGTGAACAATAAACCACAAGTTACGTCGGTTGTTGCTCAGCACGCGTGGGATGTAATGCGACACGTGTAGTTGAACCTCGTGAAACGAATGTACAAGGCTGTCCGATCTGTCAATATTATAGTGCTGAAGGGAGTCTAGCCTATGCAAATTTATCGAAAAATATTTCCAAGATTTTAAGGCTTTTAACGCAATTTTGTGGGATTTAAAGTAACGTTAAGGAACTTAAAGAGATTTTACAACATTTATTGATTTGCGACATTGATTTGCGACATATTAATTTCGCGGCATTTATGACCGCTTTCTACGATATTTAGGCAAAAATAGAAATTCTTCTATCAAACCTGTGAGAAAATACGAATTTTTAACGATTGGGTGTGGCTTACTAACCGTGGGATTTATACCCACTTATTAAAAAAATTTGAGAAAATTTCACAGTAGTTTTTTCACCAAATGGAAGCTTTTTTTTGGGGTGGAATCAAAGGAACTTTAATTTTTTTGAGCCACCCTAGTGTCCATCCATGCTGAATGTAACAGTAATAATGCCAATTAAGTTTAACACCCAAGTTGTATTCGCAGCTCATAGGGGTCTATGCATTATAATGAATCAGCAGATGCTTACTGCAAAAGCACTGTATATATCATAGATATACATCATACAAATTAATTCCTATTCAGACTGCAATATTTTCTTTAAGCTGTCCTGTTTCACACGATCATTTATCATAGACACCACCGAGTATTAGATATAAACCTAATCTCGCTGACAATCACACAAACATGTGACATGACTTCTAGTGAAATGAATCTACTACTTTATACATAGATTAAAGTGCGGAAGAACATATTCGAAATGCTGAGGGTAATTAAATCGCGAATAGAAATGAAGAAATGGTTTTGCTTTACGGGAAATTATAGAGATCTTGTTGATATTTAATAAAAGTGGGTATTTAATGTTAAACCTTTACGTTGGTGGATTGAAAAGTTTCCGACCTGACTAAGAAAGAGCAAGAGTTCAGTCAAGTTTCAATATTCGTCCAATAGATGAGAGTAACAGAAATAGAAAGAGCAAACTTTGATGTCAATCTAGTGATTAGTTAGATTTTGAGAGCCTTTGAAAGTGAGTTTTTTCCAATGGTAAATGCGATGCGGGAGTGCAAGGCATCTTCGGATTGGGTTCAATTTTTCAGGAATTTTCTTTGCTTTTAAGGAACCATAATTTCCAAATGCAATTGGGGTTTTTAAAACTTTGTCATTTTTGACACATCCCAATCTGATGAAAAACTCGAGAAATTCTTTTGCCTTGCAAAGAAATGAGGAATGGCTAAAAATCAAGGATGCAGGTGTTTAATCTTTTTCTCGGAAGTTAATCTCGTCGTAGAAATATCGAACTGACACAGGCCTGAGAAATCAATCAGAGCGCCTTACTTGTCTTCGGATCTATGTTTTACACGAATCTGAACGAGGACTCCCGGTGATGTGGAATGCACTGCTGATTACAGAACGACTACATCGAGGTCCGCCTTCTGCAGATCATCAGCTCCTGGAAAGTGTATCGTCGTCTTGCCTTTCGAGCTTCCTCAATAATGATAATGAAGTAACGGACCGGTTCGATTTAGGAAGCGGCAACTCTTGTCAGTCGCATAGTTCGCATTTGCTCTGATGCTTCTGGTACGCAATGGAATGAATGGGATCTTCAATCAACGTTATGTTATTTCCTACTTTACGTTAACGAAAAGTAGTGTCTATCATTTAACGGTTGAAATTATTGAGCCCGAGGGAAATTAAAACACCATTTTTCAAAACACTATCATGTGATTAATGATCTATTAATCCTTGTAAATGATCGTGCGGGTAAAGGAATTGTGAAAGATTAGAAAAGATACATTAAAAAATCACTTAAATCTGACAAGCTTCCGACAAGTCAATAAGAGATTTGGGCGGAAGGATTTGGGAGGTCTTATTGTGTAAATTGTATTGATGGTTTCTGTAGACATCATTCCTTTATTATAATATTCGGTGATTTATAGTCCCAAAATTGAAAAATGAACCTCTTTGCCCCTTTGACGACAGATCCGAAGATACATATAATATATGAATCCTGCGAGAAGGGATCGGCTTTTTAGAAGCCGAGAATCGCAACCTATTTTTTTATGACAGGATTATAAAAGCGGTATTCTTGTAGTTAAGTCAAAAGAAAAGGAAAAGCGACATTATCTTTTTTACAGTTTGAAGATAATAATTAGGCTTGGCTTCTAATACGAGCTATAGCTTGTAATATCCAATTATTGGACATTAAAGAGGGGAGGCACTGTAAGAACGAGAGATCTCTACGCTTGAATCATTTTTCATTTTGTGCGATTTTTCTTGATAAAGGTTAAGCAGTTTTTTATACGTGATTAGCCCTAAGTGTTATGTAAGAAACTTGAATCCAATTGAGTGGTGCAATGAAGTAAAGTACAGAAGGAAATATTAAGAAAAAAGTCAAATAAATCAACCTCTTGGACTTCGAATTGACTATATTTTATCATCAATGACTAGCGAAATTGAAAGTTGACATAAAAAATCAGAGAAACCTACTAACATAATTTCGAACAAAGAATTATGAGATGAAAGTATTTCTGTATAGAATTTTTTGAAGGTGTATTGACCTTGCAATCAGTAATATTCTGATTAACGATCTCAAAGTGTTATCTCTTGGTCGCACCATAAAACGTTGAACCAGGTGGAACCACTTTTGAGGCACGTGTAACAAGGTGTCATGACGAGAGAAACGAGGAGAGAGAATCTGCGGGCGGTTTTGTAAGAGATGCTTACGAGGCTTTCGTATTATGTCGCGCGCGACGATTCCCTCAAGCGGTCCTTGAAAAAGTTGCGATTGTCCTTACTGCCGTGTAAGGATAAGTTATATTTTTCGGTTAGTACTACCTTCACCGATCTTATAATCTTTCACGCCGCCTGAGAATGAAGCTTATTCGTTAGAGGCCATTTTCTATCGATTGATGAGCTGCAGAAAAAAAACACCACATCCATTTGACAAGCGAAATAACGGTGATCATCGCTGATTCTCTTCCCAAGTTTTTAATTAATTCCAAACAGGTTAGCGTGAAAACTTTCCTGTTACTTGTTTCATCATCTATAAAACCGCTACGGGGTATAATTTGAGATTTTTTAGTATAGTTGCTGATATTAATGATTCCAAAATTTTAGTTTTTGAGAGGGAAGTTAGAAGTTACGATAAATGTACTCATCTAGAATTTTGTGGAATTTTAATAGATTTTGAATTATTTTAAAAGAAATCAAGGAATTTAAACACATTTCAAAAGCTTTTTTTAGAGATTTCAAGAGAGGGAATAAAATGACAAAAATTTCCTCGAGGAAATGCAATCAAACTTGTTGCTCTTTCCGCAAGATCCATACAATCTCACTTTTTCCCTTTTCTATGAATTTTTACCAGAATTTACCTTGAAGAATTTTTAGTGTACGTGAAGTTTACGGCATTCTGTAAAATTTTCAACATTTGCCCGAAGCGCTAGTTTCAGGAAAGGCAAGAAAAGTTCAAAGGAGAGGGATTGTAACTCAAGGAGTGTTTCTTCGTGCTTCGGATAATTACTTTTGCAGCTACTAAGCGTGCGTCGTAAGGCTACGTGAAACGATATTACGACGCGACGGAATGAAGGGGTCCCGCAAAAATATCGGCAGACACCATTTGACATGAGCCCAAGTGGCTCTTCTTGCGTGGCAGAAACCCGGTTGTCCAGTTTTTGGTAGTCGATCGCCCTCGTTGACTCTAAGAGTCTAAGCTCTTCGTAGCTGTCTAAGATCGACCGCCCTCGGCGAAAGGCGAAAGGGACTTGAAACGTATGTTATGACGTGTTGCTTAAACGCATCGGCCGCAACAAAAAAGCGGATTCTTAGCTCGATTAAACGCGACAAGGCGCGTACATTAGCGGGAACAAGAACTACCAGGAATACCTGGAAGAACGGTGCTATCGTTTACGAGACTGCTAACGATTAGACACAGTAGACGTAGAATCCATGATGACCTTTTCTGTACTTTCGAATGCTTATTTTTCACCCCTTCTACGTATATTTTTATTTTAATCTAGTAAAGATTTACCCGGGATTTTAAGAGATTTAAAAATATTTGTATTGATTTCAAGACATTTAGAATGATTTTAAAGGATTTTAAAGAATTTCAAGGTATTTCAAAAAAGTTCAAGGGGTTTAATTACGTTTTTAAAAATGTCAAGGAATTGGAAGAGATTTCGAGATATGTCCCTATTTCAAGTGACTGTAAAGGATTAATAGAAATCTAGGGGGCCTTAAAGATAATATATATAGATAATAGATAATATATAAGACCTTGAAAAATGCCATAGGTACGAGGATTCGAACCCCCGATATTATGCTTGCTTATATTATTAAGACAAGGCATTAGTCAACGTGACCACATATTGCCCTGATTAGAATTTCACATTTATCATACAGTTACCTTAATTTTTCAATTTTCTGAACTCTGTATTAATTTTAAAACAAAATTACTCACCTTATCTCCATTGTCTTCAAGACTTCAGCTCCTTATAAACACCTATAACAAAAATTAAATGAAATTGAATGCAAGTCATTCATTATTTAATACAAAATTATATATTTTAATAGATATTTAATTAATTAAACTAAGATAAATAAAATTGGGAAAGATTTTATCCTTCAGCTTTGGAATCTCTTGTACTTTGAAGTTTATTTTTTCTTAACCCAAAAACCAATAACTCTCGGTCTTAATAAATGGGAGAGTATTATTTCTATTCAAATTAAAATTCGAAGAACAATGGCTTTCAAGTTCAATCAATCAAAGCGATCGGAAATTGAGGCCCTTGACTATATATGAAAATCTGGATCAACTGATCGTTTCTTGTTTGATGGGAATGTTGGGATAAAATCACTGACTCAATTGTTTCACGATAAATAATCTCCTATTTCGTTACATATATGTCCATCCGGTAATTATGTCCGCGTGCCACTCTTTCATTACGCAATTAAGACATGATGACTCAAGTACGATAAGGCAAATTTAGCAGATACCAGAAAGTCAAACACATGTCCTTTTACAAAAAAATAAGCTTCTGTGAATGATTTAGCTACTTTATAAATCAAGTAACTAGAGTTATTGATAGAAAGCTTTTTTAACAAGAATAAGACACAATGAATTACACGATACTGGTCAGAATTATAAGTTCATCATTTGATTTTCGATGATTGTTTAAATTCTCTTAAATTTAAGAGAACCTAAACAATAATCGAAAATTAGATGAACTCAAAATTCTGAGCGGTAGTGTAGAAATAATGAATTGAAAAACAATTTAAAATTAAAAATCATTTTAGAACCCAGCTATTTTAACTCGGATTTGAAATTTAAAGCTTAAAAAGCGTAACAGAGTATTTTACACCTGTTTCCATTGAAGCATTGCGAATGTAAGTGCTTGAGCGAAGAGCACGAGCACGTAGTTCGTGGGTGGAATCCACATGCGTCCTGATTCGTGTGGGGAACTCGTAACCATGACACGGTGTAATGAAAAGAGAGACAGACGTTATGATATATACGGATAAAAATAGAGACACTTCAGTGTGAAATGGGCCGGAATCTCCAGACAAAACGAGACAAGTTGCTCTCACAGATCACAAATAGCAAATTCCATTTTTCGCAAGCTATAAGTAAAAGCAACTACGTATACAAAAAAGTTTTAATTATTTCTAAATTATAAAGAAAATGTTTCACACTAGACGTCATAAATCTCGTTTTAGAACTAAAAAACCGTTTTTTGGAATTTCCTGTATATTTCCATGTATCGCATATTTTGTCCAAATGAAAAATTATAAAGTTACAGTCAAAAAAATTCTGAATTGAACTCGAAAATTCGAAAAATTTTTTAATTCGCTACAGTCACTGTTTCAACTGATTTTAATTTACGAAATGCAAAAGGGTTTCACGATATTTGGTATTTTAAGGGATTTAACGAAATTTGAAAGGATGACACGAGATTTCATGGGATTACATGAGTCATGGGAGTAAATTTATAACTTTTTCATAGTTATATGAGTGAAGTAAGATTTTCTCAAAATTAAATATTAAAATTTGTCAAAGTCGATATTATTATATAAATTATTAGAATATGCCCCGAGTTTCATTCTTAACCGTCATTTCTGAAACTGAAATTGTGATAAAGATAAGGCCTGACCACGATCAGAAATTTTGTGAATAATTCCTTAAAAGATAATGAATGACGCCTTGCTCTTAATATGATTGTGTATCATCATATACTAGGAAGTAAGTCATATAGTACACAAATTAAGAGGTCATTAAACTGATAAGTTTGGCTCTGTTAATATGTATACTTTTTTGTGAGATTATGCTAGCAATTAGTGATTTCCTTTAAGACTGATAAAAATAGACAAATTAACTGTCTATAATGAATAGTGAGATATACGTTTTTACTCATTTTTGTGTAAATTTTTTCATTAATTAACTAATTAATCTTCCTGCATTAGAAATTTAGATTGAAAGCCCTTTATAAAATGAAGATATCTCACGTAATAAAGTAATGAATCCAAATCATTTCTAAGGAAAAAATAATATACATAATTATGTATGTTGGACTGTTATTAAACATAATACGCTATATTTGAAATAAGAAATCTGGCACAAAGTATCTCTTGCATAAATATGACAATCTTATCTAAAAGAGCAAAATTTTTGCGGAAACTTGTTAGTTCGGGGCCTTGATAATTTAATCAGTTATTAACACTTGAATACACGTGCGGTATCCAAAATGAATTTATTATGTGCCTTATCTTATTAACATTGTAGATATTGATAACAAAGTTGCTCGATTATCTAAATTACAACTCAAACATATGTTACGTTCACACTTAAAATACTAACATAAATATTCAATCACTAGAAACTCTGAATTCTGAAGTAGAATTTTGAAGTGCCTAAACTTTACTCCACTTAAAATAACTTCTAAATTTAAAACTCATGACAAAAAAATGAAGGTTACCAGTTAACCGACTTGCGAATATTATGAATGCCTCGAGAATAAAAAAACACTTTCGCTTCGCATCTTAAACTGGAAGTTTCTTTTTCGAGTTCAAGAACCCCTCAAAGTAAAGCAAACGCGCTAGAGTGAAAAAAAATGATTTAAAAAGGGAAGAAAATAGACGTAATTACGTGACTCGGAATATCGAGTTTTCCGACAAACGAACATCACGAGTAAGAACTTAGTGTTGCTTAAATTCCATGATTTAGTCTTATGATGACAGCAATTAAGATTTAATGACTGCTTTAAACCTCGTCGAAAGGGTAATCGTGTTTAACCAGAATTTGAAAGCGAAGATCCAGAGAACCAGATTTACAGTGTTCGGTGGGATTGGTGTGGTGAGGAAACGCAATTATATATACATAATCTAACTACCGTAATGTGTATCGCAGTAAATTTAGAAGCGATAAAAGTCATCTTGGTTGTGCAAAAAGAAACCGATATAGTTTTTGCAGGTGCTGTGGAATTGCCTCGTCTCCCTGCTATTGGAATCGTTCAATCATTACAGTTTACTGTTTGTGAATGCGCATCCTCATTTACGTTTAACTTCATTTTCTTATCAAATGCGATGATAATATTCTCGAGACTCTTACTAGCAGCGTGTAATGAGGGTACCAAATGATACCAAACAGGAAATTTTTCTGTTTTTGTTTTCATTTCCTTTTACAAGCAATTATACCCGAGCTACAGAGCGCGGAAAACATTGCATGGGCAATTAATAATATTCAAATACAAAAAAGGTACAAAATTACACAATTTCAATTTGAAATTCAACAATTTTAGGCCCTTCAGATAAAAATGTTTTCAATTTTAAGGCAGGTACATTCGATTACAATGAATTTTAAAAAATTTTCAGGAACTATAAGGGTTTTAATGAGATTTCGTGGGATTTTAAGTAATTTTAAGGAATATAAAGGAATTTTACGAAATTTCTTTAAATTTTAGAGAATATTAAGGGATTATGTAGTAAGATGATTATATGTAATATTTAATAATATATAACGAATGGTAAGAAAGTGTCATTCCAATTTGAACGAAAGGTGATAAATTTGAACAAATTTAAGAAAAGAACAGCAACATAGCAAAAATAAACTGACTTGTAATTTGGTCACCAAACAGTGTCGGAGGCTAGAGAGATAGGCTTTTAAAGCTGAGAAGAAAACGATCTATAGGTCAACTGAGAATAGAAGCCAAGTCGCGTGCCTACAAGTCGACGTCGTCGCCGAAAACCCTTTCTCTGTCACCGGTTCAAAATAATCTAGGTGCGATGAGTCGTTTCGCGAGTAGAGAGATTCTTCCTTTTCCTTAATTAACTCGAATTTCAAACGGGCTATTTTAGGGAAAAAAAACGTGCAATTCAGATTTCTTCGCGGGACCAATTCGTATGAATGGATGGCTGAATGATTGAATGAAACTCTGAGCGCCAAGGTCAATGAAAGACTCACTCAATGAGTTTTACTCTCCGCGCGTACTAAATCACCTAATGAAAACTCAATTGTTTTACTTTTTTGTAATAAAATTAAAATTACATATAATTTCTTTCATTCATTCGCAGCATGAAGATGGTTTGCAGTGATGTTCATGTTTTTTCGTTTTTTTTTTTTTTTAAGATTTTATAGCTCTAAGTGAAAGACGATGTCATTTTGACGTTACAACAATAATTTAAAATTGATGCACCTTATGATATAAATATATATTGAAAAATATATATTGGAAAATCAATATTTCAGATTATGTCTTTAGTCGTACTTGCCTCTGGGATAGAGTAATGTTTTTTTATTTTTATCCTAATGTTAAACTTAAGAATTAAGACTTTGTGGAGGCATGTATGACTATGAAAGTGTAAGAACAGGTTGGAAGTAATAACCATTAAAATGATAGAATCTTTCGCGGTAAATATCGAGATTAAGTAATTCAGATTGTATCTCCCCTTTCCTTGATCTTCATTTTTTCATTACTTTTAATATTGATGCATTTACCCTCCCCCCTCCCCCTGAAAGAACGAATATACATACACCGGAATAATTTAGTTATTTTACGATACTTTTAATATGGAAATATCCACATTAAGGGCTGAAAACTTGGGATAATAATCTTTAGCTTCTAGTTAAAACAACATTATCAAGCAATAAAAAGTAGTAAAGAGTACTATGGGAAACTAGAACTGATATTTTATTTTCTGCATTCATTACGATAGATAAAATGAACTGTAGTATTATCATGGAACAAAAAATATTATGTTAAAAAAAGTAAGTCTAGACTGCACAAGATTCGAATGGCGAATATAACAATGTATGCACAGTTTGAGTGATAAATTACTGGCGAGCAATCAACACATGCTTGGTCGATTAAGTTTGTTAATTAATAATCATTTTGCCTCCCCAAGGGCGAACTTTCTTCTTAACTTGTGATAACTGAGTCAACCGACCCCGTTCAATATCAATTTGCGAGATGGCATTTTTCAGGTTATTAATTACGCTATCAGCCATTCGGATAACTAATTAAATTAAATTGCTACTGGTCTGAATTAATGATTAAGTGAGGCTTCGCGGAAAGTACTCAGGATATGAGAACGCACATAATACATATCGCATCTAGGTTGATTTACGAGTGAATAATTGATTGACCCAAATGTTAAAATCCGAATTAAGAAACGGCATTGGCTCACAATCAATGCACTTTAAATATCAAATATTAAATACAACAATTACAAAAAATGTCAAGTAATTTTTGGAATATCAAGAAGTTTGAATAAATATCAGCTCTCTAAACTTGAATCAGTGAAAAATCAGTGAAATTTCACTGATTCCCAGTCAAATTCCACTGATTCTCAGTGAC
>JAUESH010000020.1:19010169-19022547 GCA_032275165.1 Synergus magnus | reverse complement strand
CTCACTTCACTTATTTTAACATCACTTACCTAATTAGTTTCTTCCGTTCCTGAAAGCAGCGTCCGCACACAAGCCTCACATCAGCATGAATAGCTGGATTTTTTCAACCTGAAAGAAAATGAAACAATTTTTAACCTTTAAAAACCGAACTTTCAAGAAAATTTAAAATTATTTTTGAAAATATCCAGAATCTCAAAGAGGAACTTGATGGATTTTAATGAAGATTGAAAATATTTTTTCAAAGAATAGATTTCTAAACTCCAGAGATTTCAGATGTTTCTAATGATTTCAAAAGGCTTTAAAAGATTTTATCAGTTATTCAGTGACTCTTTTCTCACGATTTTAATAAATGAAAAATCTATTGGAAATCAGTGAAAAGTTACTGAAATTTTCACTAACTGCCACTAGAATTACTGAAAATTTCAATGACTTTTCAGGGATTCTCAGTGCATTTTCACGGGTTGAAATCACGATAAATAAAATTCGTTCTGAAGAATTAAAAAATTCTAATTGTGAGACAGGAAAGACACGGCATTCGATTAAATAAACCTGGTAAGAAGGTGTGCTTTGAAATTAATTAAATTCATTTCAAATTTGGTGACATTCACAACGCTTTGAATCCAAAACAATGTCCTTTTCTATCTTTTACATTACAATTAATTTATCCTCAAACATTTTCAACACATTTAAATTTTATTTCATTCAGTGACGTTTTCAGTGCATATTTTAATTCTGTAAATATCGTACAAAATAAAGTCAATTCAATCCTGTTTAATATCTGAAGGTAATCTTGAAAGTTGAGGTCAATTTAATTCCTTTTGTAAAGTATATATAAGTGTTTACAATTTAATTCGAAAAAATTCCACTCAGTTCAAAGTGAACACAAAACAATACCAAATAATTCCACAGCTGTCAAATTTACAATGCTTTTGAATCTAAAGCAATGTCGTTTTCGTCCATTTTCGAAATCATTTTTATTCGTTTCAATCCATACCTTTTTAGTAAAAAGGTAAAAAGTTTTTACCGGGAAAACAGCCTCGAAATTGCATGAGGAAACCGAGGTAATAACAGTCTTTAAGACGCAGGATAGTTACGAACTTTTGGGGTTCGAATTGACATTGACCCTCGTTTGAACTATATATTAAAATAAAAAGAATGCTTTCTTCACTTCGGAGTCAGATGTGATGATCAGTAAATGCGTGCATCATTTTATGGGGTCGATTTATTCGGCTCTGGTTGCACGACAGAGGAAGAGTCTCGTTAGGAAGTTACGTATGTCGGCACTTTAACCTCGCATGAATGCACGTAGGCACGCATAAAGTATAGAGTCGCATGACTGCACTCGAAATGGGGTTGTTTCGAAGCACGTCCAACTGATTTTTCACTTTTTACCCGAAGCACGTGGTCGGCTATTACCCGCTATCCTTTAATTTTCCTAGACCGAAACTCATAATTTCAATTTAAAATCATCATCTATTAGTAATTATTACAAATCCTAGTTGGACTTGCATCGAATGTTATACAAGGAATTTTAAAGGATTTCAAAAGATTTGTATGATTTTTAAAAGATTTCCAGAAATTTTAAGAGATTAAATTCTCTTAGACCGAAACTCATAATTTCAATGTAAGCCCGTCATTTATTAATAATTGTTGCAAATCCTACTTAGACTTGTATCTAACATAGAAAAAAAAGTCTAGTTCATGGTACCAGGCTTAATTTAAGTCCCTTTTTAGACTTAACGCTAAATTTAAGAGTAAGATGGGCTTAAATCTAGCGTTAAGTCTAAAAGGGGACTTAAATTAAGGTAACTTAAATTAACCCAGTAACATAGACATTTTTTTTGTGAATATTTCACAATTCCGAACACAAAATCTATTTCTCGTTTCAAAATACTTTGTAAACTTTCCAAGCAACTTTTACGACTGAATAATTTTCCAATAAACAAGTCACATTTTCTATAAAATGGCTGCGTTGTTGAAAAAATATTTATTCTTATCGTATTATAAGAATCTTCAGATCTTCGTAAATATGAAAACTCGTTGAAGGAATTTCATTTCAAAGTTATAAAATATCGTCTTAAAAACTGTAATATATAGTATTTTAAAACCTAATAATATAAAAATGTGTTACAACGATAAAAAAAACTAGTTAGTCGGCTTTTAGAATTTGTAAACGTTTTCTGCGAGGATGTTCTACTTTCATGTTATAGAAGTGTAAATTCAAGACTAGTGAAGTAAATTTCGCTTTATATTTCTATATTAGTGTTACCACCCGCGGCTCTAAATGCAAGAAGTAGGTGTAGAATTGACACTTATATGCATATTTAATTTATCACCAGGATTAGTTTTCTTGTTTGTAATTAAGAAAGGTTTCCATTAGTAATTACATAATATTTCATTGATTTAAAGAGAATATTTATTGAATGCTTCTAATTGGTTTCCTGTTATGTACTATAAAGAATAGTTGTAAAACATAAGCTTTCACTCCAGCAGATTTAATTCAATTTAGATTTCAACGACTATCGTCATTCAATTTACTTCGCTTTACATTTTAATTGAATTGGTATTAAAGATAACTGATCTGTTCTAAATAAATATTTAATGGACCTTTATTTTATGTATTTTATGTATATTGCTGACATCTTTAGATATAATTAAATCTTGAATTGTATATGTAATAAAAACCTTTTGGGAATAAAAGCACAATTGTAATCTTTAGTTAAAATCTCAGATAAATTCTCTTTTTAGCAATACAAATTGGATATAAATAAAGGACTGCCGAAACGTGTTAACATGTACTGGAGAGTTCGATTTAAATTCCAATAATCTGAAAGAACATGTCGTAAAAGGGAACCTGTTTCCTCCCTATACAAATTAGATGCCAATGTGCGTATTATACGATATCGTAAAATGAAGTCATTTTTTGGTTTTATTGTAGTAGTAACAATTCGATTTTTTTCTTGTATCTGTTATTCTATCTAACAGAGAAATCGAGAAAATAAAGCAAATTCGTCTTGGCTGAATATTTATTTGTAAATAGGAAGATGGCTAACACATAAAAGTTAGAATTAACTTTGAATGTTCTTTCGTTTCATGAAATGAATATTAATGATCAATGGATCATAAATGAGGATTTATATGTCAGATGTCAAGAAGAAAGTGTAACTTTTCACGATTATAGTTTTTGTAATTTATTAGTAACTTGATATTCACCTAGTGTGGAATCTTGATTTGTTTTTCATCAGCAAACTGTCATTCTAGAGATATAGATAGAGAATTAACTGCTAGTATGGTTTTGTATAACTGTTCTTAGGACTTGTAGGAATTGTTGGAATGCAGTGCACATGTACTGACTTACATATGAGGGACGCATCTTCTTCAAAATCATCTTAAATACTGTTCGATCTTGTGCTTTTGTACAACAACTCAATCAAACAGGAATATAAGATCTAAAGAGTTTAGAAAAAAACTTAGATGAATGATTTGTATCTGTGAACTGGACTTGCATCTAATCTTATACAATTTCGAATAGAAAACCCATTTCACATTTCAAGATACTTTGTTCGCAACTTTTACGACTGATGTTTTAAGATAAAATGTTTTTTAAATTATAAGCAGAAATTATTATCAAAGGCATGACATTCTAGTGTTATTAAAAATAACAAAGACTTCCAATTTCTGTTTTAGCACGAGTACACAGAGGATTGTCTCTTCAACGAGACCCTGGAACAGCACAACTACAACACCTACAGTTCCGTGCGATGGTCGACAAACCGAAAGACGCTATACCTCGGTCTGAACCGTCATGGAGAACCCAGAAGAGTACAAGCCAAGGGTCACAACCTAGGTCGACTTTCAGCCTATGCCCGAGTGTTGACCCAAGTGGCTCCACCAGATCGAGTAGAGGCTCTCCAAAGGCGGATGTTGGGTGCTCATCATGGTGTCCGTCATCGACATAATGCGCACCATCACCGGAACCAACAACAAGCCATTTGTCCCCGGGTTCTCCATCCCGAAAAAGACAATCGGGACAAGTTCAGGTGTCGGAAGCGTAAGAAGAGAAAGAAGCGAAAGCGGAAATGCCGAGAAGACGAGGTTCCTGGTCCCCAGTGCGAGCGACGCCTCGAGCCTGGTAGCAGCGAGGGACTTCCCGACTCCAAGAGGTCCTGCGAAGGGGCCGCGAGTGACGAAGTCTGTCGACGACAGGCGTTGGAAGCAGCCTCCAAGAAGCGGAAGTCTCGGATGGAGAAGGCCGGTTCCGCCGGCAGGAACCAGTCAACCACGCAGCAGAAGGGATCCAAGAAGGGTAAGAAACAGCCAAGTACGAAAAAACCGAATAGCTTCGGTGAGCACGAAGACGACGAGCTTAGAAAGCCTGATAGCATGAACGGGAAGAAAAAGGCTCCTGGGTTTAAGAGGACCTCTCTGCAGGCCAAGAAGAGACTTCCGGGCAGGACCACATCGTCAGCAGTGCCAAAGGAGCCTCCATCGACCTCGCCATCTTCCTGGCTTCCTGGTGCCTCAACCACAGGGTCTACCGGTTCAGCCTCTGCTGATACAACCTTGTCCTCATCAAAGGTCATCTCTGGTTCATTAGAGGACATCTCTCCATCTCGTACCTCATCAACCATCTCGAGGGAAGTTTTAACAAGTCTAGCTGACCTTTCATCTTCTCTTGACTCGTCGGAAGATACCAGGTTAGATGTCTCTTATTCTGATGAGGAACTTCAAGGCTCCTCTTCAGATTATGTAGGTGTGACTGTTAGTGGAGCTTCAGTCGAGGCAGGTGAAGATGAGGGGTTTTCTAGCACATCAAGAGCCTTGGGGTTGATCGATGGCGAGGTAAGCGATTCAATGAGACTGGCCATGTGAGGACTGCGTATTGTTTATTTCCCTCCGTTTACAGCTGATTTGTACATAATTACCTTCGATTTGTAAGCTTTGCGCGCGAATGCGCAAGAACCTCGCCCTAAATCTAGGATTTAAGAGTAAGGATCTTTGAGAATAGGATTTCGCAGCTTGCAAGGATATGAGACAATAATGTACGCCAGGAGCGACTTTGGGGGACTGACTTTTAGAAAAATTGAGTATAGGAGCAATTTGAGTGGCTTTGAGATCCTAAAGTATTACGGAAATTGCGGGAAAGAGAAAATTACATTTTTCGGTACAAAATTTAATCTGTTTAATTAACAAAAATCCAGGACTTTTGAAGGGCCTAAAATGTTCTTCATTTCAGAAAACACTTTTAAAACACCTCTAGATCCCTTGAAGTTACTTAAAATTTCGTGAAATCTGTTGATAATCCTTAAACTCTTTTCAATTCTGTTTTACTCCCTTAAAATATTCTGAAATCTCGTGAAAATATTGAAGTATTTTCAAATCGCTAAAAATCTCCTAAAATCTATTAAAATTTCGGAATTTTGAATGACGTAAAGTGTATTGTATTATACAACATTTTAGGCCCTAGACCGAAAGTGTCCTAACTTCTTCCCCTGTGGAATATTCGAAGAGTTCTGAATTCTTCCTAATATTTAGATTTTTCTTTTCTAGCTTCTAATTTTTCTACCAAGTTTGTAAAATTTCTTTTCCACGATCCGATAAAGAGACATTTTCCTGAACACTATAAAGAGAAAGTATAATTAAGTAAATCAATTTAGAAAATGATGAAAAACTGTCCACGTTCCTTTAATTTTGTTAAATAATATTTACGGTTATTCAACTTCCAACTCTGGTGTCGTTTTTCAGACTATTGAAATAAAATCCTTTCTTGCAGGATGACGTAGATGGGGGCCGACAATCAAACTAATAAATTCATCAATGAAATAAAACGGAACGCAAATTATATTTACTAATAAGGACTATTCTTTCATTAATTGAAAGCCGTATGAATAGCAGGATTTTTTTCGTACGAAAAGACACTGCCTTAAATATATAAAAGAAAATTTATAAACTGAGTATACACTCCAGGAGAAACATTTGTTCAAGTCAGTGAATTTTGATATTCCTGTAAAAGGGATTAATATTTATGAATTGAGAAATCTTTGGAAACTTAACATTCTTTGAGATCTTTTGAAATATTTTTTAATACTTTGAAATCTTGAAATCTGGTGTATATTCAAAATTTCAGTAATGAACTGTTCGAAAAAACTTTAAAATCTTAAATAAAACATGATTTGTGATTTTTTAGCAATATTTACAATGTACATATATGAACACAAACATATAACAAGTATTAGAAAGAAATGTTTTCGTCACATTTTTACATTTGAAATGCAACATTACTGGAAGGTACTTTGCATAATTATTCACACTTTCACTAAAATATGCAATCCCGATCAAATATTATGAAAATATCAAGTGCATAATTTATATTTGCAGATTTTATAAATGTTTCTCGAAAAAATCACTGACTGGGTATTTTCTGCGAATGGTTTTGACTTTAAAATCTCTTTACTTGCGAAATCCTGATATAATCTGTATTAATAGCTGCGTATGATTAATTACCAGACTGAGGCGATTATGAAATGCGGAATGTCAATTTTTTTCATAAAATGGGAATAATGAGGTCCAAGAAAAAGTAGTTTTCGACAGATTTCACTTGTCGTTTCCGTATTTCTACTCTTGATGCAAGTCGTAATTAACGATAGTATGAATAAGCAGACACTGTTTTTTGAATAAAATTCGTCCAACTTTCTCAATTCGTACTAAACACGCCATAAATCAAATCGACATAGAAATCGAATTAAAATTGACAGATATTAATGAGAAATTTCACGTAGGTTAGTACGAATTTATCTAACTGTTCTTGTACTTCAAACTTCCACATTTTTCTTTTTCGAAAGCAAATTTTCCTGTACGACAACAATTCAACATGCTAAGTCAACGTGTATAGAATTTTTTGAATGTAAAATAAGTCTTTCAGTTTTAATTTGAAATTAAATTAAAACTAAGCGAAAGTTATTACATTTCATCATTTACTCATATCCTTAGCGTTGAAAAAAACTTTTAGATGGTCTTTGGAAATGAAAAAATCTAAGATCCTTATTATGAGACTTTTCTGTTGTTTTCTCTAGGATCTAGAATATCTTCTAGATTTACGTTTAGAGATAAAACTTGTATACGTTCATAAACCACATTTCCGCATAAAATTTGTATCCTTTTTAAAATTCCGACTTTTCTCTGGTTTTAAGTGTCTTAGCTAGGAGTATGAGAAATAAAAAGAATAAAAAAAATTACTAGAGTCCAAGAGTCGAGGGCATAGGAGTAGCTGCGAATCTTAAAAACTACCTATTAATCTCGTAATCTATTTATTAAAGAATTATTATTTATTTCTGTATAAAATCGAATTCCGTGTACATAAGACTACGATCGTCGATCATGGATCATGCACATTGAACATGTGCTCTCCATTCTGTGCCTGTGTTTTTTTAAATGCTCGAATTCGCTAAAAATCGAAAGCCCAAAACAAAAAAAAAGTGACTGCATGAAAAAAAGTTCCATTGGTCAATTGTATATTATAAATATTTGATTCTTAGCGAATTCTAATTAGTTGCGATTCAATTATGTATGCGTGTTCTTGGCGAATGATATTGCAAATGGTTCTACGGGAGTATAGGAGTAAAAGACAATTTTCTGTCATAAGTTTGTGCACTTGGCCACAATCCAATCAGTCCAAAACGTACAAAAAAATTGTAAAGTTTTTCTGTGTTTTTTAAAAACAGGATTTCAATTTTCTACGAAAGTATTCTCAGTGAATTCTTTAAAATCTGTTAAATCTCTTAAAATCTTCTAAAATCTATTGAATTCCATAAAATATTTTAAAATCCCTTGAAATCTGTTAGAATTTCTTTTAAATCTTTTGAAATCTTTTAAATTCTTTGAAATAATTAGAAATATCTTGAAATTTTTTAAAATCTTTTTGAACACATTTTATATCCTTAAAATTTACACTCCTAGACTTTGAGAATTTTTTTTTAATAAAGCAGTATTATAAAAAAAGTGTCTGGAATATTGATTTAATTTGTGGCTTACACTTAAGAATTTTTGATGGGATTTCGAAAGGAAAACGAAAATATTCTGAGTAGATAATTTTTTTGCAAATTGCACAGAAACTCTTGCCAGTACGTAAGATTGAGATGTGAGTCAGTTTAGCACTGCCATTTTGACGTTGTATTTAATCTCATAGACTGAAACTTGTAATGATTAAAAAATACACTAACGAGCGAGTCGTCGCGTCAACGCTGGCTAAAAACTTAAGAAGGTAAAAATGCCTAAATCATTTTATAATTAAATTCACACCTTGTGATATCTTCCTGAATCCATTCCCTGCCCGAAATTCCAATCCACAGCGAAAATTCCATGAGCTTTTAGATAGACAATCTTATTAAAAAATAAAGCAAAACATCACATGAAAAACTATTTTGTAATGATTGACGACTTGTGCTAAATCTACAGAATACTTTTTCTCTGATTTTTCGCTATTTACTTCAACTTAAAAAATAAATGATACGTTTGGAAGTTATTAAAGTACCTTTACATAAAAAAGGAGTAGGGAATATTGAATAAAGATGTTGATAAATATCTCTATGAAATTAGCATTTTTCGAGATTTAAAAACGGATCTAATATTGCGACAAGTAGATGTTTAAGATTTTACTAAAGAAATTAGACCTACTCATTTTAGTCGTACAACTAATCTACAGAGAGAGATTTAATTCGACTCAAGCATTATTATTAAAAATTAACTTTTCTTGCGAGTCTAAAGAAACGCATTTTAATAATTTATATAATTGAAATTTTTAATTATCTCATACTCGTTGACAAAACCTTCGACCGTATCGCCGCCATATAATTTTTAGAAAACTAATAAATCAAATTATTATTATAAAAACGGAAAACACGTTGTATTTTATTAGAAACCCCTTTCTACATTCGACCTTCATACTCTTATATTGAAATAAGTTCAAACTTCTTTAAACTTTTGTCTAAACTTTTAAAGTAAATAAAATTATAAATTTTCTTTATTTAAATTTCCCAGGGTATATACTCAAATCCTGAAAAAAAACTCCACAAGGAATATTTAGTATTTACGTTCTGGGGATATTGAAGGTTGAAGGTCGATCAATGAAGGTTGATCAATGAAGGTCTGGTCATGGCCATGGCCAAGGTAATAGGCATACTTACGATTATGTTCATGGCACCTAAGTGCTCTCGTCGTTAGACTCTTAACCATCTTAACATTACAAGGACTTAAGTGCAAAAAAGCACAGCTCCAAGTTGTTTGAATGTGTATTACGTGTATTATGTCTGCAGGTGCAACGGCGCCTATCAATCCATATTATGATTATGAGCAAGAGCGTCAATTGGTAGGTATTTAAATCTTTACAAGCAATGCATAATCATCTAAGATCTTTTCCATCGAGTTCATAGTGCACTGTACTTTAAACTACATTTTCCTATTCCCTCCCATTTCCCTCTTCTAAAAATAATGTGCGTATCCTTGAAAATTCAACTTTTTAAAAACTTTAATTCTATATAGTAAATGTGTACTAATTTTATTCAAACGAATGTATTTCCCAATTTTAAATCACCAAACCCCTGTTTTGAGAGCATTTTGTGCTATGAAGCCTGATATCTCCAAGGAGAAATTTATAAATAGTTATTGGAACAGTAATATTGAAACCTATGTGCACCAATTAGAAAAGTTATATTATACGACTCGGACAAGTCGGGGTTAGGCATGTAAATGGGGTGAATAGAATGTAATTTTGTATTCACATCATGTCGGATTTGTAGATGACTACAGTAGACATAAAATCATAGGAAACGAAGGATATTGATGATCCCAAGGATATGTTTAATTAAATGTAACGAGAAGACATTACACTTACTTACCCCCTTATTATTATCTCGCTGCCGTTGATCTGCTCTCGATAGTCGATAGAAGTGCCGCGAGGAAATAGTTACTGAAGTCGCCATTCGAAACGACCTTCTCATGCATCAAGTTTCTTCTTGATCACATTTTCCTGCGCGTAATATCACATAAAATTAATCATCACGATCCTCGGATGATCCAAGATGATCCTCGAACTCTTTGATCTTTTGAAACCTGTTGATGAACAATAGAAATCAGATTGGGTTAGATCAATTTTTCAATTAGAAGGTCCTACTTTTAATAAAAAGATTCTTCTATTTTCCACCATTCATTTTGCACTAGGTAATTGGATCTCATACACTTCGCAATGAAATTAAAGCCTCTTCTCTGACAAATTGTTCTGTTCACAATTTCACGATTCGCAGCCTGTTAATTATAGTACTCCATCTTATCGAAGATATCGCGAATTAATCTCCGTAATACACGCGATATCTCAAGTACTTTATGTTCTAATGCGTAAAATTGTGCCTTGCACCCATGCAACCAAACTACTGTTGCAGTTACATATCACAATTATTGCCTTCTATTCTTCGAAATAAAATTTTGCCGCTAGAATTATTTAGCTACCACTATGATTTAACATTATCACTTTGATTGCTATTCGACCCAGAGTAATGTATGTAATTCTCATGTTTCTCTACAGTTCAAAGTAGTATTTCTAGCAATTGTATGTCTTCTGTTGTTAAAAAAAAAACAACAACACGTATAACAAGAATACAACAAAAGAGTGGGAAATATGATAGTAAGTTTAATAAAAAATAGGTTATATCTATATCTATAATTTGAGATTTTAAAGAAGAAAGTTCTCCTGAGAACAAATTTTAATATTTCTTCAGATTTGAAAAAGGTATTTTGAGAATTTCATAATTCGTTATTTTTCGTCAATTTGTGCATTGGATATTCTTGATTAGTCCCTATAAAAAAATTAAAATATAAAAAGTAAAGATAAAAAAATTCAATATTATTGCAAAATTCAGGAAACCGAGAATATTCTCGAGTATGTTCTCGGGAATACTCTCCTGTTTTTCGTTCTTGAGAATTTTAAAACTCTATCTATAATAGTATAATATGAGTTGTTTTCGAATGTTATTCTCCCGCCACGACATTCACTTTCAATTATTCAAATACGAAAAGATGCGAAACAACAGATAGGTTTCAACCTTTTTGGTTCTCAACTGTCTCATATACTTCTCTTCTCAAGACTAATTCTTGTTCAGATTATCAGACATGAGAAGGTCACATTATACATGCTACTAAAAATTAGAGCAAAATTAATGTCCTATTACATTATTTGATAGTCAGATAAACGAACATTAATCATGGACCTATTTTTCTGCCTGACCCATATTTCGAACCGAATTCAAAAGCAAAGGGCACAGCAAGAAGAAGAATGACAATGAAGATTGTAATCGAAATCTGACACACAATAGAATCAGTTTTTTTTCCTTAGAAGATATTCTATTTATTTTATATATTTATCTTCTAAAACACATCGAAAAAAAGTTGGCCTGCTACAACTAAACAATTCCTTGTAATAGCTCAAAGTTTAGCTGGAAACGAAGAAGGGAATTTAGGAAGATCTCTGGAACAACAAAAGTGATTTTCTTTGACCACTTTTTCTTTTCTGGAGAGAGATATTAAAAATTTTAATAAAGGCAAAAAAACCTTATAACCTTCAATTTAAGTCAATAAAATTTAAATTAAGAATTCAGGAGAAATTCGAAGAAATTCAAAAAGGTTAAAAGAATGTAAAAGAATTCTAAAGAAATAAAAAGAACTTTAATTCACCCAATTTTGGGCGAATGCAGAAGAATTCAAAAAGAATTTAAGATGAATTGAAAAGAACTCAAAACAATTCGATATTAATATATATGTATATATGAATTTGAAAAATTTCAAACGATTTTAAAAGATTTCTTTGTTCTTTCACAATTAACAAGATTTCAAGATATTTATTTTGAAAGATTTTAAAGAATTTCAAGCGATTTAAAAAGATTTAAAGAATTTTAAGATTTCGAAAAGCACTGTCTAGCAAAAAAATATCTAATTATATAATATTTGTTGAGTAAAATGAGGAAATTGACTTTTGAGATAAAAACTTGAATCCAACACCCTTAAATATATTCTTGATTCTCTCTTCCGCACTTAACAATTTTTTTTCCCGAGCATGAATGCATTTCCTATTTCGAAAATTGTTTACAAGAGCTCGAAATGGTCATTTGAGTTTAGTTTATGCAGAAGCTCTGCTCTATTTACGTTTCTTTGAAATTCCCATTCCATATGCGCGGATTTATTCGACATTGTATGTAGATGAAGGACCAGGCGAAGATCCGTAAATAGATAAGTGAGACATTCCTCTCGGACCATCTTCGATTGCTTCTTATTTGTTAAATGCAAATCTCCTTCAGTCGCAACACAAGTCTTAAAGCAAATCCCCGAGAAGGG
>JAUESH010000020.1:18950690-18963978 GCA_032275165.1 Synergus magnus | reverse complement strand
GCGAAATTTCGCTGATTCATCAGCGTATATACACTGATTGAATCAGTGGTATACTTTAGGCTGCGAACCAGCGAAATGCCGCTGATTCAGATTTAGAGAGTGTATTAATCCTCAAAGTTAATCCTTAAGCTTAAATTATAAAATTCTTGAATATTCTCAAAACCAGCGCACCGATTACTCGGTCTGATCAGCGCCAGAGTAGCACTCTCAACCGGTCTGGCTAGCCCCCGATTAGATCCACGAAATTTTTCCACATGGGAATTGAATCTTGTGGCATTGTAATTACATGTTTTTACCTTCGTTTCCAATCTACCTTGAGTGAGAATCAAAGGACTTCATAGTTTTATGCATTCGCGCCTGTTTGTCACGCTAATGGAAATGCAAATAATGACAGGGCCAGTTTCACACCTCCACCCTTTTAATAATAAGAAACCTGCACTCTCCTCAACACGTCTTTCGATCTCAGTTTGCACGCGTGGGAATTCCAATGGTTGATAAACGAGTTCAATATAAGTGACACCAATTTCTTTGCTAAGATAACCCTTCATCATTGATTTACAGCCTTTTCGCGAATTTTTCAAACAGAGAAATCTGTTTTTTGAAAAAGAAAAATATTTAAAAATCAAGGTTTCAAAATATTTAAATTAATGGTATAAAAATTCCATCTTTTGTTTCAGGGATATTATCGTACACCGAGTACTTGTTTCTGCTCTCTATCCTAACAAGTAAGTCTCCTAAAATCTTTGGAACACACTTTTGCAAGAAAATTACGTAGAGGAATGGAATTTATATACATATATATACGTAAGAAGTAGGTACGGGCTTCTAAAGTTCAGTGTGTGGTTCATAAATCCTCCAGGACGTGTTCTCAAGTCTCCACAGTGGTTATAGTTTACTCTTTTCACCCCTTTTCCAAATTATAGTTTACACAAGAAAGGCCGTTTTATTTATGAATGTCCGCGCCTAAAGTACTTAGTTACTTACTCTGCCCTCGTATAACTGACAGTTTCACTAACATGTTCATCAATTATTACCCTTGCACACGTGGGTTTTTCACTGTTCGATACGAGTGCCAAGGAATCACTTCTTCCAACACTCGCCTCGTTATTTATTCACTAATTTGTTTTTTTAATTGAATTAATAGCCAAAATTAGCGCGCTTTTAATAACACTGTTTTAAATAACTTTTTCTTTTAATAACCTACTTTATTAATGGTAATTTCCTGTTAAAATTTAAATGCTATCGATATTTTTCACAACTTTGTTGAAATCTCGTAAAATTCCATGACAATATTTAAAATCCCTTAAAATCACTTCAAATTCATCAAAAGCTCCTATAATTCGTAAAAATCTCATAGAATACCTGGAAATTCTTTATAATCCTTCGAAATTCTTTGAAATCTAAAAGAATTGATACTTTATTATTGTAAATAACCATATGTACAAATTAAAATTTAATTTTTCTACTTTGTACTTATCATTTTGCACTTCGATACTTTGATACAAACTGAAATTATTTTTAAAACGACACCAGCTACTTAATTATGCATTTTATATCATTCTAAAAATATTCTCTCTTTTTGCAGAACCCCAAACAGGTTTTCGAATTGCTTTCAATATGTTCGATACTGACGGAAACGAGAGAGTCGATAAGACAGAATTCCTTGTGGTAAGCTCAACCAAATTATAACATTCTAAAATACCATTATTTTGGGAAATATTGTTTGGAAATATTATTCATTTGTACGAGGCGGCAGAAAGGTATAAAAATAACTTCTAAAAACATGAAAAATTGTTTTTTCCTTGTATCTGTCTGTCGTCAAATTTCTCATTATTTCTCTGCATGAAACATTCACAGATTCGACGACTCTTTGGCGAAGGTCTGAAGGAACGAGAACTCGACGATCTTACAAAACGTGCTGTGAGTTTCTGTCATCCCGTCGCAAAAGCAAATAACTCAACTATTCACTAACTGTGATATTTAAATTGCTAATTCTTCGTCCTTGAATTTTTATAACCCCTAAATCTCCAACTTGAAAAACTCTATCATTTAAAAGATATTCCTATCATCATCCTCGCTGTATTCTATCGCTTTCAGTTTTTAATTATCTCATTTTCTATGCTTTTATTACGAAATTCAACTATTCTCGTTTTAATTTTATTTAAAACCACTGATGCACCCTCTTTTGTTTAATAACTATGCAGGGTGGCCATTTTAACTGGAGAATCAAATTCGCGGTCATTTAAAGAATTTCAAAAAGATTTGAAAGAATTTCAAGGGATTTGAAGGAATATCAAAATATTTTAAACGATTTCAAGAGATTTAAAATGATTTTTTTAGAACCAGCGGCCACCCTGTTATGTCAATGAACTTCTACTCTATGCATTTTTTCTCACTTGTAATTATAATAACATAAGATCCATGAAAATCTTTTTTTTTATATAATTCTTCAAATCACGATTAAGCTTTATATATATCCAGCAACACAATCAAAATTCTTACTGTTTGATTAATTTTATATGTCCTATATTTGCTTTTGTTTTGATGCGAATCAAAAACAAATTTCCTTAGCAGAATAAAACGAAAAAAATCAAATGTATTATAATTATAAACACCGGTTTGATATCCATTTACACACTGTCTGCGTTTGCAAATTATTGATGGTTGAAATAGATTATCCAAAGCGGATATTAATTAGATATTTCGCATCGAAACTATTTCTATTTAGTAAAACAACAACACATCTTTCCGATGTCTTAATTTTATTTGCAATTAGTACACTCGACAAGTTTATGAGCGATCAAAGGGACAGTCTCTCGATTATTCATACCCTATGAAATGCTCAATCCTGGATTTTTTTTCATTAATTAAAATTGTATTAGAAAAAAATAAAAGCTAGTGTCGAGAGCAAAATTGAGAAACTCGTTCGAATAAAGTAAAGGCTAAGTTACGTCAACTTATTGACTTTTTTACTCTTTTGTTATGTAAGAAGATAATAATTTTGCCTTCGTTATAAGAAAAAATAAACAGAAACTTACTTGCTTACTTGTGCATATTGAAAAAGATGGTAAATGCTAATTGCTGAAGGCGTAGTCAAGAATAATTTATAGTGTAAAGATAAATTCCATTGATTTAAATTCCAAAACATGTACATTGCAGCGATATTTACAAGATTATTAAATCTGAAATATATATTTTTTCGAATGTTAAGGCCATGTATCATTTATCCGATTCCTACCTTACCAGCATTTTTTACCCTACAATGCCACTTCTACATTTATTAAGATTTCAGATATCGAGTTGAAAATTTCTAAAATTGAAGTAAATGCACTAAGGTACGTTTATCTGGTCCTAAATATTTATATTTATAAAATAAAAATTATTTTATATTTTTTTTTTGTTTTAATAAAAATTTAGGACCAGTTAAACGTACCTTAATATAGAAATTTCCAACTCGATATCCCAATAAATATTTAAATATAGAAATGACATTGCAGGAAAAAAGGCCGATAAGGTAGGGATTGGGTAAATGATACATGGCCTTAATCTGAAAATGTATAGATCTCGAAACGAACTATCTAATAAATTAACCAAAGGCGTGATTTTTGCGTGTAGCTTTTCCTAACTTGTGAAAAAGAACTTTCAACATTATTATAATTTTTTAATTAAATTTTAAACATTAGTTGCGAGTTTTGATGGCTCCAAGCGAAGAGGCTCTGAAAGCGAGAGCAAAACTTCGTGAGACCCACCATGCAAACGAAAATGCAAACTCGACTTTTTTCGTAAGTGATACGGTTTGAGACTGATTCAAAAAATTAATTGTTTCGAAAGTGTGCTGAATTTTAATTTAGAAAATAATTTTCCTCTTTCATTTCATACTGTGTAAATAACATAATTTATAACTAATTAGAAATCCATAACCACTTATCCGTTTTGTGTACATTTGTTAATTAACATGTAGCACTGATTCCAGATGAGAAGGTGTTGGATAATAAAGTTAATGTTAATACTAAAGCTGAATATTTTAGTAATGCTTTTCAAAAAGGTGTTTATATTTTATCTTTATTTTATCCAGATGGAAAAAATTTTTAGCCACGCCTGGAGAGGAAGACAAGGCGAGGAAACGAAAGAGGATTTAAATAAATTAACCACGAAAAATACTACTCCGGAAGAAATTCAGGGACAATATATCGATGATGATCAGGTATGAAAATAAATATTTTTTATCTTTCAAAAGATGCCTGTTCATAGGCAACTCAGAAATCTACTATTAAAAACTGATTTTATCTAATTAAAAATTTTTTTAAGGGCTTACAACGGCGTCATTCAGTTGATACGACGCTAATGATTCACTTTTTTGGCCAAGATGGTAAACGCGAACTAAAATATGAGGGCTTCCGTCGTTTTATGGAGAATCTCCAGCACGAAGTACTAGAATTGGAATTTCACGAATTTAGCAAAGGTCATGACACTATATCCGAGTTAGATTTTGCGAAAATTTTATTGAGATACACTTATCTCGATACGGACGAGTAAGTTTTAAAAAAAGTATTAAATAATTAGATTCGATAATTATTATTATTACAAATTCCTAAAAATCCAATGAAGTCTTGTAAAATCCCCTCAAATCTTTGAAAATTACTAAAATCTCTAAGGCTTAAAATTTTTGAGTTTCAAACTAGAATCATGTAATTTTTTATCTTTTTTTTTATTCGGATATTATTAATTGTTAATATTGCTTGATATTGTTATAATTCTTATATTCCCCTGCTTTGCAGATATGATAAATATTTAGACAGATTATTGGCTCGTTCGCAGAACACATTAGGAATAAATTTCAACGAATTCCAAGTGTTTTATCAATTTTTGAACAATTTGGAGGATTTCTCGATTGCGATGAGAATGTATACTCTGGCAGATCATCCGATTTCGAAAGGTAATTTGTTACTGGAAAGTGCCAACTTTTTAATTTAAATAAATATTGCACGGAGAAAATAAATACCTATATATTTCATAAAACAAACTATCTTCGATTCCTAATCCAAGATTTTTAATTGCAGATGAATTTTCAAGAGCTGTGAAAATTTGTACAGGGACTCAGTTATCTTCGCACATTATTGATACAGTATTTGCAATTTTTGATGTCGATGGAGACGGTCAATTATCGTACAAAGAATTTATAGCAATTATGAAAGACAGACTTCATCGAGGATTTAAGGTAATTGTATTTAAAAATTTAAACATTTGATTAATTAAAAAGTTCTCTTTGAGATTTTAATATAAACAGTTATTGCAATTTATTTAATGGTTATTTATTATTATAATTTCAAATTTTTTTAGCCTGTTCTATGGCAATTATTTATCTTTGCTGCAAGTGTGTATGTTTGAAAATCTAACTGTAGGCGCGCACTTACGCTTTAGAACCGCTAATTAATTATTAATATTTCTTGACTTAGAAGAGTTAGGAGTTAATAATTTAATATTATATTACTACTAAATAATTCAAATGTTATATTTAATTTCCTTATATTTTTTTAATTTGCAGTCTCAAACAAAAACTGAAGGCTGGGATGCGATGAAGTTTTGCATAAAACAAGAAATGAAAGCACCTTAAATTTGCAACGTCTTCCCCTTTTTTACGACTTTCTATGCACGAATCAGTAATATTTATGAAGTTTATTTTGCATTTTTAAATGCTGGGTTCTAATAAGAATTTAAGAAAACGACTTTTGTGCATTTAAATCTTAAAAGTGATTCCGTAGGATTAAGTCTTACAAACATATAAGAGATTAATATATTTATTGCAATCTAATTTTAATTAAAATAACGACAAACGATTTTATGTGATAGAAGGCAGGAAAAGAAATTACCAAGCTTAAATTCCTAGTTTCTAGCATAAAACTTTTACAAAGGATATTTAACTATGTATGTAAATAGAAAGCAACGAATACCGAATGCAGATTATTAATTAATAATTTACAAATTTATATGTTTAAATGCACAATATTTGTTGCACAAAGGTTCGTTATACCATTATTACTCTCTATCTTCTCTCTACACTATATTTTTAATTTATCTTATTTATACAGATACTTTGTATGGCAAAATGTCATATGTTAATTGTATGCTTGACTTTTGTCTTCCTAGTTTCCATCTTCGCCTGAGAAACGCATCATGTACATAAGTCAAATCAAATTAGTTATAATAGTAAAAGAGAGTTTGCGCGCATTATTTATTTTTACAAATTAAGAAGCCATTTAATATAAATAAATGCATATTTTATTCTTCGATTCAATAAAAACAGAAAAAAGCCGTTCTGGATTATTTTTTACCGTAAGAAAACCTGAGAATTCACGTTTATTTAATTCTATATCTTGTCCTAGTTTTATCTTCTCATGTCAAATAAAACGCTGTCATTACTGTTTATTACTACTTAATGCGCTGATTGCTGTCTGGTATTTTCATGAAACGTACCGACGAAAAAACAGCGAAATTTACTCACGTCACAGACAACGTTCTCTCTTTTGAGTTGAAATTCCTTTATAAAGCTCCCTTTTCCTGAAAAGATAAGGTTTGCCAAGAATTTCTCTGATAGAGAAGAATTTTCATTTAAAGCTTCAATGTTAGAGCACTTATGCAATAAATAAATAACTAAATAAATACGATAAAGTAAACGATAAAGAGAAGCAAAGCCTTATATGATTCCAGTTGCTAATTCTTTTTCTCATCATAATTTTATGATGTTATATAGATAGTCTAAAAGATTGCGCGCTAATTAGGATTATTCAAATCATAAAATTTTTCATAGAAATCTAAGAGAATTCTGCTTATTTATAATCCATGAATTGGAGAAATTGAGTACATTATGTGTTGTGTAAAAGAAATATAAACAGAAAAGGTCGCCTTGTGATATTACGGCAAAGTCAAGGTTTGAAAATAAAGGTCCCTGAGACGATCTGACTAAACAGTAGCGGATAACTCGTCATCGAATGCTCAACTATACTAAAGTCGGTTAATTATTCGGTAAGATGGGAAAAAACTCTAACCGCGCAATAATAAATTAATTCTTGCAATGTGAAATTCATGGAGTGGTGGTTTTGTGATGTGAAAATCCTCTGATGGATAATATGCTAGATATTTTTTATTCTGCTATTTGTACCGAACTTTGGTACAAATTTAGATTTTCAAGACAATTTTTCCAGTAAGAATCATTGGAAATTAGAGGCGTGAATTATAAACGATTATGTTTAATCATTTACCAATTTAAAAAGACTAAATTGGTGTCATGCTGAATTAAACAGAAAATTCTTCCCATAACTATAATTTTCTATGAAAAAAATTAAGATTTCCAACTATTCTTTACAAGATTTTATCCAAGCTCTAAAATTACGTAAAACTAAGAACGATAAGAAAATTATTAGTGATTATTTTTTAATTAATAATGCGATTAAACTGCAGCACATAAATTGCATAAAAAATCAAACATTTTTCATTTCAAAGGAGCAAACCATTTCCTGGAAATAAAATCCATAACATTTTAGATATTATGATGATAGTTTCAAATTTTATAATATATTTTAAATTTTGAATTATGATTTAATATAGTAGAAATTTGTACATCTTTCAAGCCTTTCAAGGAACTGTGGCTACGCATATCGAAATTTCCGTACGAATTTGAAGAATTTCCAGGTATTCTCTGAGATTTTAAGGGTTTCTAAAGATTTCAAGAGATTTTCAGACATTTTAAGGGGTTTTAGGAATTTTTTATAGATTGTCGGTGAATTTAAAAGATTTCAAGAGATCTTGACGAATTTTAAGTTGATTTTAAAGGATTTAAAATTTTAAGAGTTTTTAAGGGATTTTATAATTTGGCGTAAAATTTTAAAGGATTTCAAGAGGATTCTAGGAATTTTAGAGAGTTTTACGTACTTTTAAAGAATTTTGACGAAATTTTAGTGGTTTTAAAGTTTGTCGTTAAATTTTAAGGAGTTACAAGAGATTTTTTAGGCATTTCAAAGGATTTTGAGAAATTTAAAGGAATTTTTTGGAATATAAAGATATCAAAAGATTTTTAAAATGAATTTTAAAGGTTTTCCTAAAATTTACAAAAAGATTTTCTACGAATTTTAAGATATTCCACTGTCGTGGAATTTTAAGGGGTTTCAAGAGATTTTTATAATTTTTTTATTAACTCATTTTTATATTTATACTCATTTTTATTAAGAATGCCACAAAATCTGGCATTTTTTAAAACTGTTTCTAATGATTTGCACTTTACAATTGAAAATTGTTATAAAAGTGATTTGATTTCACTCCCGGGTATCAGCAAAACCCTGGGAAGGATGTACGAGCAGAATTCGGAAGGGACATTGAAAGCGTGTCGGAGCAATGATGTACTTGTCCCAAAGGGAGGGAGAAGTACTCGAGATCGAGGCATTCGTGCAACCAGAGTTCAGGCAAACGCAAGGAACCGTGCCGGTAACAGTGCGAATAGTGAAATAGAAACACAAACGCGCGCTCGACTTTTGAAACGCATAAGCATTTTTGCAAAACCGCTTACATGTGTCATGGGAATTATGAGTGTACTCAAATGGTTTCGAAAGTAAGTAATCACAAATATTTTCATCTCTCTATTCCCTCTTTTGAACAACCTCTTTCTAACTCAAAAAAGATTCCTAAATTTCGGAAATGTCTGTGATTTCTTTGCTTTTTTGTTTACCAATAATTAAATAATTATTGGTCTCTTGAAAAAACATGTTTCTTCTTGCACTAATCTTTACTGATAAAGTTTCTTTACGTATGTATTTATAAGTGCAAGAATATCTGAAAGTGAGTTATCAGTTAGCTTTGGGTGAAGGTCGTCAAGATTTTTGATATGATAGCAACATTTGGTCTTACGTGTTATCCTTAATCAGTATAATATTAGAAATTGGAGAAAATATTGATTTTTCCAGTAAAAATTAGGAAAGTTCGGCCCTAAAGATTTCCCCGGATTTGTAAATATTTAGGAAAATTCTAACCGTTGTCTGGGTGAGTGATCAGATCTTCATAAAACGGAATATTTACCTGACTACGGAAGGAAGAAGTATTTAGTTTTAGTGCGGTGGAAAATTAGGGGGAACTAACCATTATAACCTGAACACACCAATCTTACTAGGGAGACTAACAAATAATCTCGACAAGTTCAGTTTGACCAGGTATACCATCTAAATCAGAAGCAAAATGCTGTACGTGTCTCTAAATTCTAAATCCGAAAGGTTCACAGATTTTTACATTGTCTAATCTTCAGTTGCCATAAATGTAGAAAAGACCCTCAAAAAATTTTAGGAAGTTTCCTAATTTTTTTTCAAACCTCTACTTTTAGAAGGACACTTTGGATTAAAAAAAAAGATGTGTAAAGAAGTCTATTTTTGTGCTAGGAATTTTTAACATGCCATTTAATTTGCATATCTATTAATTTTTTCTACTATTCAAATGAATGAAAGTGCGAGACGACGATAGAATTTTAACAAGATTAGAAATTGGAACAATTTTATTCGTCCATATAGGAAGAAAAAGAATAGACAAAAATGTTTCGGTGGACATTTTAAAGGATATAATTTATCTTTAATTTGCTGATTTATGTTAGTCTGAGAAATGTACTGGTTATTAGTCTAATTCGCGATGCCACCGAAGATAAATAAATGGCTCGTTTGACAGTCGTTGGATTTTATGACCTCACATAATTAACAACTGATCGTCTGTAAGAAATTAGTTGCAGGAAACGTAACGGTATTTATTTTACGAGTTGATGATCTTCTGGGACAGAGGAGTAAAAATTGAGATCGCTAGATGCTCTTCTGTGTTGTACTCGAGTTTTAATTACTTGACAATAAGCTCATCAATGCAAATTAAGCGATATGTTAATAAAGAGAAGAAACGAGGGAGTAGAAAATAACAAGAAAAAAAAAGATAACATAATAGTGGCATCATAAAGTTTCCTCTGTTTAGTTATATATTCATTATATACAATTAGCTTTTTAAAACAGGCGATTACCTTGCTTTAAATCTAATTAAATTAAGTTATGTGGACGACTGCAAAATTGCGAAAAATAAAATTTCCGAATTGGAAAATCGACAAATGTTTATAATATTACCGAAAGTTAATATTCTCATCGAAATAGAAAATAAAATTAGGTAAATTCATTATTAAATACTTATAATAGTTAATTATTTAATGAACTTACCTAGTCATGTAAATAATCAACAAAATTTTTTAAAAAATCCGAAGAATTCAAAGGAATTCAAAAGAATAAAAAATTTAATAATTTGAGGACTAACCAAGCTATGACTCAAATTTAGCACAAATTAAAAAATAATAGATAAAAATAGATCAAATAATCCACTACAATTTTAAAATTACCATGAAGAATGACAAGTAGCAAAAAAATTGCTTGTAAAAAACGTGAGTCCATGAGAGTTTAGCACGAATTAGCGGAAGCAGATCTTGGGGAAAGTATAGCGATAAATAATCGTGTTCATGCGTCCAAGCGAAACGTTCTATTACTCTCATTTACATAATTTCATATTTGAAATCATATTTTTGGATTAAATATGTAAGTAATTTTTCAAGATTAAAAGTATTATTTAACAAAATTTCTTGCATAATTTACTGCGAAATCCTGTATTTTACAATTTACACTAATCATGGTGACAAATTTATTTGTTATCAATTAAAAAAAAAATATATATATATATCTGTTTCTAAATTAGTTTACGAATTTAATTTTTAGGACAAAGGTCCGTTGTTTTTAAATGATATCGATAAAGTTCAATACGACCAAAGATCCTTTGATCTTTTTTCTGGTTGAATGAAGACGCAAGATTTTAGTAGAACCGCTTGAACGACTCGACATATTTTTTTTATTTTTTTTTTTAATTATTGCAGCCACCCGTTGGAACGATTCGGAACATTGTCTTGGTCTAGGCTTCTTTATACTTTAAAGGTTATACACCCGAATACACCGTTCAGGGGCCATTACTTTTACTTTAGTTTGGTTCCCCGTTGAGCTTATATTTTTCCGCGATGGGAACTAAATCATTAGGTCGCAGCTCAAAAAGATCATTACAGAAAAATTAATTTAAAAAGATGTGTATTTTTTAAGAAAATATTAACATTTTTAATAGCATTATTTTTGTTTAAATAATATTATTTAATTAATATTATTATACGAACAATAAGTTTTGAATTGAAGTACTAATTAAAATCTTATTAACATCTTCTTGAAACTTCATGAAATCATTTAAAAATTTTTTTAAATGTCTTAAAATCTTTCGAAATCGTTGGAAATTCGTTAAAAAACTTTTTTGAAACGTCTTGTTAAAAAGTGGAAAAGTTTCTGTAAAATTAAGTCAAATTTACGCTTTAAAGATTAAATTATTTTAAAACTAGACGTTGAAAATTGAATTCTTATTTTTCATTTTTACATATTCCAAATTTAAGATTTTAAACCTGCAGGAAGTCTGCAGGAAGTTTACCAAATTTTACGTTCAACCTTGAATTTCGTTGGCTACATATTTAAAATATTATCCGAGTATCACAACAGGTGAAATTCGTCGAGCGGAAAGCTGTGCGCAGTGCGCACAGTTATTGTCTTCTTTTTATCATTTGATCATTTCATTCAATTTTACGTTCATATCCGGAAAACAATTCACTAAATGCAATTTATATTTTCCTTTTCAGTCATGCTCTAATAAAAACTGATCCCGGATTTCTGAGATAAACCCATAAAATTACAAATTCGTATAATTTTCCTGAATGTTATGCTTGTCTATATAGAAAAATGACTGATGATCTTTTAGCCTAGTTCTCTGCTTTCTTTAGTTATTTCTTTAGAAAAGAGCATAAGTACAATTGAAACTAAAACTTAAATTTTAAATAAAACAGTTCTATTTCTTTCTCCTCGGAGATGAAGAAAAAAAGAAGAGTAACTTTCTTTGACTTTCGTCATTTAGCAACAACTTAACTACTTATCTTAAAAAAAAAAAAAGTTTTGAAACTGAAGATGAAGGAAGTTTCCTCATTGATGTTTCGTAACGTCAAATTTAATTAGCAAACTTAGAAAGCGTATAAATGGTATTCATTGGCACGAGCCATTGTTTGAAAAGAAAGGTCTTCACTGAAATCTGCAAGAATTTTAAAGACATTTGAATTTGAGTCTACTATTAACTTTAGGGTACCTAATTATAATAGCAAACAAAAGAAATAGATTCGGATCGAAAATTAACAATGCCACATAAAAGTGCAAAGTAAAATTCATGGAATCCTATAAAACTCACGATAAATTAAAATTCCTTAACAAAACTTTTGAAAGCCCTTACAATTCCAAGAAAGCCCTTAAAATCACTTAAAATCTTTTGAAACGCAAAATTCAAGTGATCCACCTCTCGTAATTTATAAAGAGACCAAATTTTACAATTAGGCACAAACTTTGAATCACAATATCATTTTTAAAAAAACTTTAAATAAGATAATTGATTCGACTTTATAATATGGATTTATTTAAATTCCCGGTGTCCCTGGTTCCATTTCAATTCCTGGTTAGTAGATACCCTGGGAAATCAAATTTTGAAGTTAGAACTTAGTTTCAACACCCAAAATTAGCAATAATATAGAAAATAATTATTTATCAAGAATTTTAAGTTTTTTAATAACAAATCAATCAATTTTTTTTCCAGAGATGGACACGGAAATCGACAGCGATGGAACATGTCACCAGAACTCATTCGTCTGAATAAGTAAGTGAACAAATATGATTTAATGTCTCGGTCGTTACGCAAATTCGAAACCGTAATAAATTTCCAATTTTAAGGGGCTAAATTAAATTCTATCTGATGAATTTTAATTTCATCACTTCTATTACTTTAAATTGCCCCCAAAGCCAAAGATATTTTTGCCAAAACAAAAGATTTCCTTTTTTCAAAACGCGTGCTGACGCGTGCGCTTCCAACACTGCAGTTTGCATTTTTGTCGTCAGATGCAGATCGGAAGATCGGGTAAGTTTTGACAAGTTTTGATCGATAGTGAGACGTGAACGTGATCAACATGACGTGTGATAAAACTGACAAAAGGCTATATAAATGCCGCTCCAAGTCGAAAATGTTTAACATCCCTTGTCAATTGTGTCGTATGTACGACTACGAAAGGTATAAAGTTGTTTTATTCTCAAAACTTACTTTGTTTTCCGGCGTTAATTTTGCATCAGACATCACCATAACCTCAATTTGGGGACGAAAACCAAGTTTTCCA
>JAUESH010000020.1:18919177-18942652 GCA_032275165.1 Synergus magnus | reverse complement strand
CAAAAAATATTTATTATTGTGAGCGTGAAGTTGCGGAAAATAAATTTCCTCTTATGGTAATCACCACATGCCCTTAAGAGCGTTGGATAAATGCCGATAGCCGCCAAGTTCTATCATAAAAGATAGGCTGCGATTATATCAAAACTGCTTGCATAAACTCGAAGTGTCGAAGTGAGTCATAACACATAAAACCCGTATTCTCGCTTCGCTTATTGGTTGGATCTGTATTTGTCTACATACTACAGTTCACACGGGTACTTAGAATCAATAATTAACAATTTCAAGTAATTTTGAAAAATTTCAAAAGAATTTGAAAGAGTTTAAGGAGTTTTAAGAGATTTTAAGTGATTTATTTTCTAGAATTTTGAGGGAATCAGCACTTATCCAATGGCCTTAATCTCCTAACATTTGAGATGAAAAAATATGCATCAAACTGACCTATGTACTTGTAAGGTTTTTGTAATTTCGTAAGGTTCGCCAAACAAGCTTCGACAACATTGGAAGTCCATTGATTTACTTTATTATGCATGTAAGCATTTCCACCAATCGAGACTTCGATTGCTTCCTTGATAATCTTGCTTACATCGTCGACTACGAACTGTGTCTGTAAAAAATACATTTTATTAAAACAATCTTTGCATTTTTGTAACTCAGATCATTTCAAACGTACTTCTAATACTCTATTAAATTATTCATGGAACAAATTTCGCAAGAGAATCTGGAAACCGGTTTTGGTATTTCAGATTGAGAAATTAAACAACTGTTGAAGTTTTATTTAATAAGTCGTTTTCAGAAATTAAAATCAAATATTCGAGCCTTTTGAAAGAAAATTAAAGTCCTAAAAATGTATATAAATTATAGAAATCACTGAAATCCAAAAAAGAAATAAGTATATAAGTATGATATAAAGTCAACTAACCTCTTCATTCATGTCCTCCATGGCGTAAATATTTTAGTATACAATCAATTCAAATTATAGAAACCGTTTATAAAGTTCGTAGTGTTATATTCGTCCGAAAAGCTTCTCTTTAAAGAATTAATATACACTCCTTTTTCGAAAATTTTGAACTTAACCTTCACCTCAAAAACACAAACGAAGTTTTAATTTTTAGACCCAAATTCTACACTTTTTTGACGTTTCTTTTCGAGATAAGAATTTAGATCACAGAGTTTAAAAGACTATATTCTTCTATAAACATGTAATGCACCAATAATTAGTAAATTAACATTTCGTTGGTGTTGACCACGAAGTTGACGTATTTTTGAAATGTAGACACAAGCACAAGTGAAGTGATTAGTGAACAAGGTTGACGTGATGACCTTGGAAATACACAATTTTGGAGATGAATGAAATCTCGATTACTATATGCTCCCAGTTGTAACTGGTAAAAGGGCCATAAGCATTTGAAGTTGTTAAAATCAACATTTCGGAATTGTTCGGCAATTTTTAAGCTTAAAACCTGCTTTAATTGATTCTATCTTTTAATCATATATTCAATTTAGTAGTTTTAATAAAAATTACAGTTTTTAGTTTATCGTATTTGTTTAAAAACAATTTTTTTTTTAAATCCCGCTAAATTTACCAAGAGACCTCTTGTGCCAAAATCGTCAACTTTTTCTCATTTCCATGTGCTCCATGTGCTCCAATCCTCCAATGTGTTAAAATCTATAACCTCAAATATCTCAAAATATTAACAACAACAAACGAAGTAATAATAAACAAAGTCAACGACTGTGTCTTATTTCTAAAACAATTGTTAAATAAACATAATTTTAATCAATCGGATTCTTAAAAATGTTAATCCGGCAAAGTTCTCGTCTCGTCCAGCAAAGTGATAGAAAACTGACATCTCTTTCTTCCATTCTGATGAGACATTTTTGCATCGATATCATTAATAAACCTGTAAAACGACAAGAAAAAAAATTGCGAGAATGGCGAAAATTACCCGAACCAGGTCCTAAATCCTTTTTGGGTCTCTGGGATAAAGCTGCTATGATGAAAAAAAAAAAGGCAAAAAGGGACACTAGTTTTAGTTTTGGAGGACTTGGCAAAGGAGAAAATCTCGAGATCGACATTCCTAATCTCCGAAAAGCGTTTGCTGACGCAAAAGTTGATTACAAAAAAGATGAGCAGAAATTTATTCCCGAAAGACTTGAAATTCTCGGCGCGGACTTGGCAGCTGCTCATTTCCTTGTTTATCGAGGAGGAAAAATTAAATTCCGGGGTCACACTAATTGGATAAAAACACTCGAAGGATATGCGGAGTTACCCTCTACTTTCGATCCAAAATACATTCTCACTGAGATTGATTGCTCCGGTATGGAATTATACTACGAGGGCTTATTGAACTTGGAAAATCTCACGAGAGTAACATGGGCGAGTTTCAAGGGTAATCCAGTTTTTGACGAGTGGTGCTTGGATCGGATCGTGGGACAAATGCCTCGTCTAGAATACCTGGATGTTTCAGAATGTCCAAAACTTGACGAAAAAGGTCTGGAGGCTCTTTATAAACTCTTCAATCTAAAAACTCTAATTGTTACAAATTATAATCAATCTGTCGCGTTTGAATTAACTTGTATGATGTTGGAGGATTGTAATCCCGATTTAAAGTATGAAATTCTTCAACCTGGGCAGCAGTCAAAACTAGCTGAAACTAAATCTGAAGATGAAACTGAAGTTAAATGAAAGGGTTTCGAAATTAATATTAATAAATGCTAGGTATTCTGTTAACAAATTGATAAATGTATTTAATTTGAGAGTAAATAATTAGTTGTACTTATATTTAAATGTTGTGTTTTTCTCTTCTTCGTTTAACATAACGGATTTCAGCCTTATTATGTAAGCCATAAGCTTTTATATTTTCATTATCATTTGTCAATAGAGTGTCGTTGAAACTCAAACAGTATTTCTTCCAGATGTGTTTCCAGCTGATTTTCTTCTTGATATTCTCCCTTCTTAGAGATAAATTCGTATGCCGCTTTACAGCTTTCTTCAAATCAAGAACAGTCGTATTGTGAGGTTGTACCTGAAAATACAATTGTTTATTTATATATCTTGATGAATTTTGTAAGAAAATAATTCTTGTTTCGTCAGTAAAATAAACTTACCACAACTGCGAGTGCTGGCAAATCTTCTCGGTTCAAATATAAAGTTATTGCTTGGCCTTGAACAACGGCAGATTGTGCTTTTATTTCTTCTAGAGTTGCATCAGGAGGCAATTCTACAAACAGTGGATCGCTTTCTATTATTTTACTAATTGCTTCTTTCGTAAGTTTAACTAACTCCGTATGAGAAAATATTACATCTGATCTGTCACTCTCTCCGGTTTTCACCATTTCTGAACCGCCTGATTCATCTTTTAAATCACGTAAACCACTCATTGTTTTTTTAAATTATCAATTTTAGAAACTTAAACAATAGGAAAACCACATAAAAATACTCCGAAACATTCAAAACACGGCACACGCACGACGTTTGTTGTCGTTTGTTTTGTTTGGATTTTAGCAAAGATATCTTAGGGCGAATTCTAAATTGTTTCTGCTAGGATTTTTTCAGTGCGCATGCGTTGAGCAAGTGGTAAAAATGGTTATTTTGTTAAAAATTCAATAGTTAATTAATTTAATTAAAAACAAGATTTTTCTTTCTATCTGTGAGTTTATGTTCGGTAATTTTGAAAACAACATTTGATAAAAGGAATATTTTTTTCTATCTGTTATCTAAAAGTGAATATTCATGGCTTTTAAACTTGCGCGCGCATTATGGCCAATGAAATAGTTTTCCCCTTCCAAACGCCATAGCCCGATGGCCGCCTGTCTGTGAGAGTGTAAGTGCTTCAGCTTCAGTTGTGTTGATAAACTGAAAGGTTTTTTGAGCTTGACTTTATTTTCTCATTCAATTAAAGTAATTGCTCGTGAATATTTGTGTATAAAGTGAATAAAAATGGGATCTGATAGCAATCTCACAAGTAGTGACGACGAGAGTAGAAATGATAAGGGTTCACGAAAGAGAAGAAAGATTCAGAATGGTGACAGACGTCGAGGTTCCCAAAGAGAAAACGATTATCATCGTAGATCAAATGCAGGTAAAAATGAACGCCGAAATCAAATTCACAGAGAAAATAATCGCCATCAAAGAAAACGGAGGCTAGAAAATACACCCCCGAGAAGAGAGGATCCTCCTGCACGTCACAGAGAAGAAGAAAGCGTCTCTAGAAGGGATAGGGATGAAAGCAACCATAACCATCAAAATCACCAAAACAGACAACGTGACGGTCGAGATAGAAGACAAAATAAAAGTAGTTTTGAGCAAGCTAATATAAAGAAAGAACCCTCACCAGTGTGGGGAAGATCTAATCTCAAAAATGAAGTTAAGCCCCAGGAAAAAGAAAAACCGAATTTCGGATTGTCTGGTAAACTGGCGGAAGACACGAACATGGTTAATGGTGTTGTTGTTAAATATTCAGAACCTCCAGATGCCAAAAAGCCCAAAAGGAAGTGGAGATTATATCAATTTAAGGGAGAAAAGGAGATGCCAACACTGCATCTTCATCGTCAATCTGGCTTTTTAATGGGCAGGGATCGCAAAGTTGCTGATATTCCCATTGATCATCCTTCATGCTCTAAACAACATGCTGCTTTGCAATTTCGTTTGGTTCCTTACACAAGAGATAATGGTACACAAGGTAAACGTGTACGACCTTATATTATTGACTTGGAGTCTGCTAATGGGACTTTCGTCAACGAAGTAAAATTGGAGCCAAGAAGGTACCACGAACTACTTGAACGAGACGTGATTAAATTTGGATTCAGTTCTAGAGAGTATGTTTTACTCCATGAAGAAAGTAAGAATGAGGAATTCGATGACGATGTACCTGATTAGGTAAGATTTTAAATTTTATGTGACCTATTAATAATAGTTTTTTGTCTAATATATCACGATAACAAATAATTAACCGTGATTTTTTTCTCTTCCAGGTATAAAGTACACTCAACTAATTATGTTCCAAACCCTAACATAACCACGAGGGAAAATCCCCGATAATAGAATCAGATGGAAGTCCCGAAAGCGAGAATGTTTACAGTTTACGTCCCTTGTATTTAATTGCTAATTTTGTAGCAAATTCTTGAGGTATGATGCATTGTTCAGAGTAATTATCAGTGTCATTAAAATTTCTCACAACTAGAGTGAAATTATTATTATGACCGATGTCAATTACATTAAATATCATAGTTTCAGTGCTAAGACTTTATTTATAATTCATAAAAGGTTGTATCACATACTCTGCTTAAAAAGTGTAAATAATAAATCCGGTGTATATATGATAGAATATCTTCATGTATTGATATATTTATTTACAATTGACATTTAATTTTTTGATTTTCGATTCCTTACGATTAGAAAATTACAATGTTTCAAACAAATGTAGTGTGTAAACTATATTTACAAAAGCATACTTTTAAATCCACAGTTGTTGATCGTAACATTAAAACATGTTCTTATGAATCATTTCTATATACAAAACTTAATCACTAAACGTATACAATCAATTTCTCACATAAAGTACTTTGTTAACTCGTGTACAATAGAATCTAAATCGTGCTTTCAAGTAAACTCTGCGTTTTTATTCTGCAAAATGTTTTAAAATTAAGTATTTTTTCGCTCTGTAGACAAACTTCGAGGTTAAAAAAGAAAAGCGCTATAGAGCGAAAAAATATCTAATTATATTTGTTCAGTAAAACGAGGATATCGACATGTGTTTTTTCTTGTTTGCATAATCTAAATTTTCATACTTTTTAATAATAATTGTTTAAAGCTAAGCATAATAATATTCAAGAAAGTCCATCAAAGCTAGGAAACGATTTCTTTTTTTAGATTATCGGAAGAATTGCGATTTTGTAAAAGGCTTTGCAATACTTCTTGGAAAATGCACTCAATTCTATAATAAAATTTCCGATTTTCAATCAGTTGAGATTCAATGGTCATATCAAACATCTACAACAAGGCACAAGGCATTTCTTTTCAGTCATTCTTAAAACAATACATAGTCTATACTAGCGTCTAGTTATACCTAAATTCAATAAAGTTATTAAATATACAACATGGTACAATATTTATCAAATAAAAAAACTTAACAGATCACTAAACATATTAAGATCGTAAAATATTGACGTAAGCAACTTTCCCTTTGCGACATTTGTACAATTCGTTTATGGAAATTGTTTCCCTTATTGTCTAATTTAATAAATATATTACATAAAAATGTTTAGTGACACAATGAGTAATGTTAATGAGTATAAAGATTTTGTACATCAACTAACTATGGCAGTCAAAGTGGTACATTTGTCATGGATTGCAAAAAAAAAAAGCAATCTTCTTATTAGTTATTATTTTACTACAGTACCACCAGAGAAATTATAAAAGGGTGTTGGATCCAAGTTCTATTCTTACAGTTCGATCTCTTCATTTGACTTAATAAATATTATGATTATATTTTTTTTCATTCTATCTTTTCATTTTATAAAAAAAGTATTAAAAGTATACATTGTTTGGCTCTGTTTTCATATTTCTATTTAAAAAGTGAATAGCACTACAGAGTCAGAAAGTATCTAATTATAACGTTTGTTGAGAAAAATAAGGAAATCGAATTTTAAGATTACAAACTGGTTTCAACACCTTTAAATAAATATAAATTTTTAGAAATGAGAGGCTAAACTCAGTCGCATTTATATGTCTAGGTATTAGCAACCGTTAAGATATTACGTAAGATGTTTTTCAGCTTGAAGTGTATTGAAACTTCTTAAGATCTTTCTGAATTTGTTGAATTCCCTTGAAATTTATAAAAACATTTAAAATGTCTTGAAATCGCTATCTTTCATTGTTACGTAATATCTGAGCGGCCCCTAATGATAATTATTAATTATTGTCGAGGAGTCTTTGATTGTAGGATTCTAGGATCCATTTACTCTAACAGCATCCGTATTTATATTCGTATAACTAATGATATCTTCATTTTCTTCTCCTCCAGGTATCTGCTGAAGTAAATTCAACAACGCATTATTTATTACTAAGGGGATTTTCGCCTTTTGCAAACTAGACGGAGTTCTTTGCACTTTTGTTAAAACTGGTGTTCCCAAATTTGTTTCACTCGTCAGATTGTTTTCACTGGGAGTTTTCACAGGAAGGGAACTGTGTGAATTAATTAAAGAAGAACTCGGCCTAGTAGAAGGTGCCAAGCTCGCATTGGAACTTAATGAACTGCTGCTTTTTTCCTCTAAACTTATCTCTGAACCCTTCACTGATCCTCTTTCGACTCGTTTTCTTTGTTTACGAAAGTCACTGAAAAAAGTTAAGGATCCTTTGCTATTCGCAGATATTTTCACAGGACCATTTCTTAATTTCTGATTGTCCAAAGACCTGGACTTCTCTTCAACACTTGTAATGGAAGCCCTCCTACATTCTGGAAGATTTAAACTAGTTACCGAGAGTCGTTTTTGACGTGGCTTTCTTTCTAAATCTTGGTTTGGAATTCGATTTCCCAAATTTTGAACTTCAGGGGTGGAAATAATCTCTTGGGTATTTTCAGGAATTGGAGTTTCATTCTCCTCTATGTTGGAAATTTCAATTTGGCTTGAGTCTCCTTTTTTCTCGGCTGCAGAGACAGATTTTGGAACCTCGTAACCACTTGTCAGACTTTCTGGAGCGATTGATGACTCTTCACCATCTGATAATAATTCTAAATACTTAGGCATATCGACATTTTGCACTGGTGATGTGGTTTCTTGGAGGAAGGGTTGCAAGTCTCGGCTTCCTTCTGAGCTACTCGACTTCCAAGAATTTCCTGTATAAGAGAGAAATATTAGTATCGTTTATAGTATTAATTAGTTGCGTAATTAGTAATTCAAATTATTTTGAAGTGAATTACCTATTATATTTTATTACTCATTCAACCGCAAGACACATACCTGTGTTATAATATCGATTTTCGTCAGCAAAGTAAGCCATGTTAAAGACGCCTGCAAGCACGAGCCATGCAATGATAATTAAATTAATGAATCAGTGAATTAATTAGACATTGAACATTTTTCAGGGTGTCTACTAATCTCTTAAATACGATTCCTAATTCCTCTTTCTGGACCGGATTTATTTAAATTCCCGGTTTTCTTCCCGTTTCATTACAATTCCCGATTTTCCTGGTTAGTAGACACCCATTTTTGATAACATGGAATCTGATGCACTATGAATAATGAATTTGAAAGATAGTTTAATGCTCTTGCTAGCACATGCTCCTATTGAAACAATTACAGATTTCTCAATCAAAACTTTTTTAATAACGAGCAAGCTTTTTTATGTATTTTGGAAAATGATTAGCGATTACTGACCTCGTCTCGCCAGATAATGACCAGGATGGACTTGATTCAATATCCTGTCTTCAGTCGTACTTCTCAAAGCGATAATCTGTTCAAGACAAACTTTAAAACTTGGTCTATTGTCTGCTGAACTCCAGCATCTTAACATTAATTGATGCAGATTATGTGGACAATTAAGAGGCTTTGACAATCTTCCACCTGCTCTAACATGGTGTAAAACTTCAAGATTTGTTCTAGCTGGATAGGGCTGCTGACCTAGTGACGTTATTTCCCACATCAGCACTCCAAATGCCCAGACATCACTCTGAGATGTAAAGACTCCATCTACCAATGATTCTGGGGCCATCCAACGAACTGGCAATAGTCCTTCGCCTTCCTGTATTAAAAAAAAAAAAACACACTCAGTATTTTAACAATATTTAGTAGCAAATATTCTTCACCTGGAACGAAACCTACCTTGCGATAATAATCATTTTTATAAATATCTCGAGCAAGGCCAAAATCCCCGATCTTCACCACTCGATTTTCACGATCTTTGGCAGAGACCAAACAATTTCTGCAAGCCAAATCGCGATGGACAAAGTGGAGTTCTTCAAGATAACGACATCCTCTTGCTACATCTTCACACATTGCTAATAAATCCTGAAGATGAAGGGCGTTAGGATCTGAAGGTTGGAAAGCTCGACTTGCTCTTAAATAACTTAGTAAGTCTCCAGCTTCCATTAATTCTAGAACTAACAAAGGTGGATCTGTGTCCAAGCAAACACCTAAAAGTCGAAGGACATGCTTGTGTCGAAAGTGACTCATCAATCTCGCTTCTTGGATAAATTCAGTCTTTTCTTGTGCAGATGCTCCCTTTCGAAGTGTCTTGATTGCCACTGGTGTGATTCCTGGTCCATTGAGGTCCTTCGCATTTCCTTGAAATACCTATAGACACAAAGAATATCAGAAATTCGGTTCTGAAAAAGTTTTATTTAGGGTGTTTACTCATACAGGGTGAGTTTTATATCTTGAGACATCGAAATATCTCAAGAAATACAAATCGTACGAGAAATATGTCTGGGGTAAATGGTCTCAAAATAAAAAACTCTGCTCATATATAAAAAAATGCACTATTCGACAACGAACCTCTCCGAAAGCACCACTTCCCAAAAATTTAGCTAAAGTAATTTGGTCTCTTGTTATTTTAGGCAACATTGCATCATCTGGGTCGCTTTGTACGGCAGGAGCATACAATGCATTCGACTGTACAAAATTTCCTCGAGGAATTTCTCTTAGGGTAGCTAGCTCCATATCGGACACAACTGGAGACAAAACCGCCTTTTTATCTTCCTTACGCTGTCTGTAGCTTCCTGCAAAGGTGAAGTAGTGAATTAGCAATTCAATCAAACAACAAAGAATAAATAGAGTTGCTACAGAAATTTGGTTTCAAAATCTTTAAATCTCTTAAAGTCCTTTGAAATTCTTTAAAATTAGTTAAAAATCTCTTGACTTTTCCACGTCTTTCAGGTCTTGTAGCAACCATGATAAATAAAAAGAAAACTTACTGCAGAGTAAGTAGCAGAAGTAGAATAGCATGATGCTTATAATAAGGGCAACACTCAAGACCAAAACTAATCCAATCGATGGTTGTGTCGCCAACATCCCTCCCATCATAGTGTCCGTTAAATCAATTATTGAACTCGACTTGCTCCAGCTACCAAATCCGTAAGCATTTCTAGCCTTTACTCGAAACCGATATTTCTGATCCATTTCTCCTGTAATTATCCAGTAATTATCTGTTCCGTTGTAATACAACTTCCATTCGTTGGTCTTGTTCTGATTCTTTTCCAGACCCTTTGGATCTTCTACTACTTTTCCTTCGAGTCTGTACAGCGTGATTTGAGATCCATGAGCTCGGGCCGGCTCCCAGTTTATTTGGTAAACCGATTTTCTGAGTCTTGTTACACTCGGAATTCCTGGAGCACTTGGAACATCGCCAAGTGTTTGAAAAGTGAATCGAGCATCACTAGGCCAGAGGAAGTCATCATCATAATGAGGATACCTGATCCTCAATCGAAATTTGTACAAAGTTTTGGGCTGCAAGCCTTTGACATGATACTCCACTTTGTTTTTTATAAACTTGGGATTTGTAACTACCTGCCATTTCTCCAAACCCACGTTTGTAAATTCTAGAGAATGGTTGATAGTCAAATTTACAGTTGGAATCCAAGATATAGTCAAGGCATTTACGAAATATTCGCAAGTTAAATTATTGGGTTCAGGATACATCGTGAGTATTTGATCAGAGCTTTGACTATAGCTGTCGTTAAAATGGGGAGGATAGGCACGAACATGAACTCTGTATTCCTGACCAGGCAACAATGGATGTAAAATTGCAGAAAATCTTCCTTCCGTTAGTCTTTCCGAATGCTTGATGACTTTCTCAGCCTTTGGTCTCACACCATTCACGAGTCGAACAGATGTCCAGTGAATCTCGTACTGAACTTCTGCAGCATTCAGTTTCTTTGGAGGCGCCCAAGAAACACCAGCTGTGGTTGGTGTCAATGGTTGAACACTCACGTTTTGTGGCTCGGTTGGAATACCGGTTCCTGTCCTTAAAACGACACCGGAACTAAATTCTAAACTCAGGGACTCTGCATCACTATAATAATTGCTCAGAGCTAATTTAAATTTATATTCTGTGAAGGGTTTTAGATCTAGAACTTCAAGCTCTGATTGGTAGGTTTGCAACTTTACCCGGTCGTTGTTTTCGCATTTGTTCGGATCATCTTCTAAGCACTGAGAGACATAAACTGTGTATAGAGTCGAAGGTAAACTATAGCTTTCACAACCTTCATGAGGAATTGGAAGAGGCATTTTGATTGTGATACTGTTTGTCGTTTTCGAAACTTCTTGAACGTTGTAAACCGTTTGGTATGGTGTCAAGCAATCAGTGTCAGGATATGGCTGTAGAGATTTTCCGATAGCTTTGATGCTTCTTGCATTCGCGAGATGATATTCCTTTACCTCGTTTTCATCAAAGTACATTTTGTTCACAAAGTATATTTTGTCGTTGTCTATATTTGACCAATAGACGTTCATTTTATCGGCAGTTAGGGAGGTTGGTGGCAAACCCTTGTTGTTGCCAGAACTTACAATCAGATTACAAGCGCAACCATCAATATCTGCATAGTTTAGATGTCCTTCCAACGATACCCAGAACATTCCAGGACTTTGAGAATCTGTGTTGTCTATTGTCAGAACAGGCTTAATTTGTGGTCGATATGGACAAGAGCAATCTTCCATGTGATTGAAAAAGGGTTTCACATTCCCTCCAAATAAATCTGAATGCATGATGACTCCTTGATCGTGTTTGCTGTGTAGCTCGACCCAGTACAAAGTTCTGAAACAACGGATTATTCTTTCAATTTTCGATAGTTAAATCTATATATGTAAATTGTTTAAAATATATTGAAATCTCTTAAGATCCCAGACAATGCAGGGTAAATTTTTGCCAGTACTAAAATAATTATTCAACAAAGTATTTACCCTCTCAGAGGTGAAATATCCAAATTTATAATTCGGTTACTTCTAGTCACAATATTCTTATATTTAAGGATTCCAGCATCCCAAGCTGTTAAGTCGAGCTTCATGATGTAGCTACCACCAGATTCTTGATAACTAGATTCAGTCCAAAACAAACTTCTCGAAACCCAGTCGACACAAATACTATAAGCAGAGTTATTCAAAGAAAGAATCTTTGTCGCATTTTCTCCATTCATGAAGGATGTGACCAACTCTTTCATTTCGTTTATCCAAAATATTTTCGTGTCTGACGCCAAGTAAGCTAATTCTCGGACTGAGTGGCGATTGATCGTGTAATTAATTTGTTGATCCAAATCCGAAATTCGCACCATGTCCATCGTCGTAATCAGTAATTGAGGCAGTGGATTTTCAATTTCAGTCGAAATACTGATTGTGTCTGTATAAGGTCCTGCTCCAACTTCTGTGTAAGCTTGGACTTGAAAATAGTAAGTTACGTTCGGTAACAGGTCTTGTAAAATATATTCTAGTTTAGTAGATGGAATATTAAAGGAATCGCAAAGACGGATCTCTGCCTCGTTTGCTATGTACCAACATTGAACTGTGTATCCTTGAATTAATCCATTTGGAAATTGAGGCAAATCCCATCTGAAAATTTAAGATACTTTTATTTCAAGGATTTAATTTTATCTGAATAGGCAAACTAAAACAAAGGATTATCAAATTTACCTGAATATGATAACAATGTTGACGTTATCATTCAATGGATCCTTGTGAAATTCAACGTAAGCTCTTGGATTGATAGGTTGACTTGGTACACTTTGAGGTGACCTCAAAATCTTTCTCGTATGATGAGCAGTTTCCCAATAAGTGAAGGCTTTTATCGTAACTTCGAGCAAAGTATAAGGCAGTATTTTTTCCGAATTATTGTAAGGCACAGAAGTCTCTGTTGTTATTTCTGGATTTGAATTTGTATTGATATGATCAGCAAATTTTACTTCGTAAAATACAGTTCCATAATTGGTGTTGATGACTGGATCCCAGGATATTTTAAAGTCCCTCCAGGATCCTTCAACCCTAATACTGTTGAGGTCAACTGCATTTGGTAAAACGACTATACTTTCGGAAGTCAAGGACTTTGGATACTGATGCAGACCTGAATCCAGAATCGAAACCATATAAAGGCCAGATAAAGTTATTCCATTAATTATTGCTGTATTTTGTCCAGCTAGGTCGCCAATAACTGCGTTTTTATTATCTTGTAACCACAATAAATGTTGAGAGAAGTAGCACAAAGGTCCTTGTATATTCGGATGTTGCAGGGTCGATATCTTTTCTGGTACAATTTTTTGGCTCATCGGAATTTTCTCAGAAGTTGGAGCTCGGTAAACAATAGATCCACTCTCGTAACTTCTGACAATCCAATAAACGTATCGATTTTCCATGTCCAAGGTCAAACCCATGACTTGCTTTCCATTAAATATTTCATCAGAATGGTAGTATCTTCTGTCTTGACCATTTAATCTCGATACTTCAACAGCATGACCTGTGGACCAATACAAGTAAGCCTCCAAGGAATCTATCATCAATTCCTTAACAATAGCCAAAATCGACAAGGGTTCTTGTTGAGATCCATTCAGATTCGATCTCGTTATAATCTGCTGCTTAGGATTAGCCCAATAGAGTTTTTTCGATATCCAGTCGACTGCTATGCTACCAATGGAGTTGATATTCAATTTTGATTTGTGATGATTCGTCAAATTGTACTGATAGAGAGCAGAATTATTTCCAACCAAGTACAGCACGTCTTTGTACCAGCTTAGATCCACAATATGATATTCACTGTCGTGTTCCTTCAAACTTGTTTTATGAATTAAGGTGTCGACACTTTCCCCAGTCACATCGCTTCTTAATAATCCTTCTGTTGCTGACCACAAGATTGAAGCTTGTAATCCATCCCTAAAATGGAATCAAAACATTTTAGGACCAATCTATACGAAACTTGAAAATTAAGAAACTAAGAAGATTACAGAAGATAAAGTTGCACGTTAAAAGGGTTTTACGAAATATTTAAAACTAGTAAAAATTTACCCAGGATTTCAGAAACTGAAAGGCAATTTAAATTTTGATGTTACCTTAGAGTTCGTCCTTTAAATTCCGTGGACCAAGGACCTCTTCCAGCACTTGTGTAGGCAGCAGCTTTAATCGAATAATCTGATCTTTCTCCTAATTCGTAAACAGTGTGAGTCGATCCTGAAATTTCTTTCTGATGAATTGTCTCTCCAGTGGCATCGTCCCTGATTTCCAATTCGTAAGACCAGTTTTGCCAAGCACCTTTACCCTGTCCACCTAGTAAATGAGGAGCTTGCCAGGACACTTTAGCCCTTTCTGATCCCAAAACTGCCTGGACCCCAGTCGGAGGATTCACAGGAACAGGAACTGGCTGACTTGCATCCATTAAAACATTGACACTGATGTACAAATCTGCTGATTTAACATATCTGCAGGAAAAATTGTGTAATGAGATTAAGAAGATTCCTGAAGAAAAGATTGCCAAACAGACATTCAGTTTTATATATCTAGATTCTCACCTAGGAAAAGCATTATGAAAGTATCTATTTTGTCCCGAATGGTAACCTTCAGTCAGGACATCTTCTCCATTGGTCCAGTAAAACAAACCATTGGCCATGGCTAAAGAAACCACGCTTTTAAATCTAGGTTGCTGAGTATTTGCTCTAAGATCTATGACTTCCTTTCCATCGAGAGAGACAGATTTAACTGTATTTTGAGTATGATGAGGAACTAGCAATCTAAAGTTCGTGTGGTCTACAGTGAATGCCCCTAAATTTGCATCTTCCAGAATCAAGAATGGCTGAACCTGTCTCAACAAAAAAAAAATGGTATTGTCATTTACAGATCGTTTCCAGGATTGGTACAGAGTTTTGAAGATCAGTTTCAGTTGTCTCTACCTCGTGTTTGACTCCGTTGCTAATGTCGGCTAAGTCTAGTCTATAGAGACCGCCTCGAGTGACCCAGAATAAGTACCCATTGTAGGGATCAACTTCAATGTGAGAAGGTCTCGTCAAAAATCCAGCCATAGCAACAGTCAATCCTTTGCCATCCAAACTACACCTGGCTATTTGCCAAACTGTAGTTGCATGCTTTACTTCACCCAGGACATAGAGATGCAAATTCAACCAATCTACTGATAAGCTCAGTGGTTTAAAATTCGCTTGGCTCGGATTTAATACAACTGTTGGTTGAGAGGGTGTAAAAATCGAGGTGCGGTATACGTAGCCCATTGAATCTGATACGAAGAGTTGAGCGGAAGCTACGTGAATGGCCACTCCTCGAATAACTCCTGTAGTCTCGTAAATTATACTTGGTTCATCCAGCATGTCGGAACCCTGTTTCATGACAGCGTGCTCACCCCCAAGAATGAGGATGGGCTGTTGCATATCCTTTACTGGAATTTGAACTAGGGATATAGAAGTTTAACTGTTGATTCTTCAAAATGAAATATCTATTAAGGGTGCTAGATCCAAGTGACCACCTTAATATCCTATCTCTTCATTTTACTCAACAAATATTATAATGAAATACATTTTCGCTCTGTAGACATATTCTTTCCCAAACTAGAAGTGTAGCTATAGAACGAAAAAATATTTAATTCTAATACTTTTTTCAGAAAACGAAAAGTTCGAAATTTAATCTCAAAATTTAAACTTTTCATTTTACAAAAAAAGTATTAGAAGCGGACATTTTTTTGCTCTATACGTACACTTCTATTTGAAAAGTGAGTACTGATACTGAACAAAAAATTATCTAATTGTAATATGTGTTAAGTAAAATTAAGAAATTGAATTTTGATGTTAGAACTTGTTTCCACCACTCTTAACATAAGGGTGACTACCCTGGTGATCTGAACACATATATTATATTATACTGGAAATTTTTTCCTTAAATTTTAGTAGTCACCCTGTATTCCTGTGTTAATTGCAAATTCATTATTAGAGAATGGAAATTACCAGCAGGTTCTGGTGATGTGGAAATGTAAATCACAGCAGGTGGTCCCTCCCCTTCCGCATTCCTCATCGTCACGCTCACTGAGTAGTTTCTATTAGGTTCCAGATTTTGAAACATGTAGTGATCAGTGTTTTCCGATATCGGAATGTCCTAAACAGAAAAAGGGTTGCATAAAGTTGGTGGCAATTAATTTCTGGTTAGATATTCTATCGAAATATCCCGTGTTAAAAGATATTAATTATGAGTTGTATAATAATCATTGATGTTAGAATAGAACGCCATGCCAGAATCATAGTTTCCATGTGATCTACTGGTTCGTACAAGGGAAAGGGAGAGTGAGATTTAGCTAGGCATTCGATTATTAATAAGCAAATTTACCCAGTGAAATTAAGGGTACTAGATCCGAGGCAAAATTCGATTTTTCGCTCTATATACACATTTCTATGTTAAAACAGAATATAGCTACAGAGCGAAAAGATATTTATTTCTATTATCTGTTGTGTGAAATGAGGAAATGGAATTTTTATGTTAGAACTTGGATCTAGCGCCCTTGATAAGACTCCATGCTTTCAGTGGGACATTTTGGAAAATTATATCTTGTCGAACCAGTTTCTATAAAACTTTCTCAAGATAAATAGCAAAGCGAATCAGAAATATGCAAAATAGAAGAGATTTTTTGTGTATAGTGTAGAGCAAAGATATAATATTTTTGTCCTAATAGGAAATGATAGGAAAATAAGAGAATGACAACTGACAATTGAGCAGAAATTAATCTTAGTTAAAATATTTAAAACTGTATAAATGTTTCTGTTCTGGCGTGGCGTATACCTTAAGCTGGGAGTATGCAGCCCCTTGCAGCCGTAAAACATAAGACAAAAGTGGTCCATTGGGAAATGGACCTGGTTCCCAGGAAACAGACACACGACAACTGTCTACGGCTGCTGCCCTTACAATTACCGGTGCAGAAGTTGGAAGACCAGAAGGCTTTGTTAATATCACAACGCTGGGAGCTGATACAATCGGTTCTGTATTGTGTTGTGTTGATCTTAAAAGAAGAGCTACTCGAAACTGAAATTTTTTAAATTTAATTTAATGGTATTGGTTTTAAGTTCTAAACTCAAAATTCAATCTCTTCATTTTACTCAACAAGTATTATAACTAGATATATTTTCGCTCTGTAGACATAATTTTTTTCAAAGTAAAAGGGTGGCTATAGAGCGAAAAAATATTTAGTTTTAATACTTTTTGTATAAAACAAAGAATTTGAATTCTAATCTCAAAATTGGATCTTCATTTTGCAAAGAAAATACTAAAACTAGGTATTTTTTCGTTCTGTTTGCATATTTATATTTAAAAAATGAGTACCACGACAATGCGAAAAAATTTATATTTCTAATATTGCTTGAGTAAAATGAGGAAATCGAATTTTGAGATTATTTATATTTGAAATGTGGAACTAGGCAGTTTAAGGCTTTAACGTACTCTATATTTTGTATAAGGTTGTAAATTATCGACTAGGATTTGATCATCTTCTCCCCAAGATTGATTTCTGCAATACTGCCAAGTTTCTGCCAGTTCCTCGTATCTCCACTGCACTAAATACGAAATACCACCACCTCGTCTTTCAATATCAATTCCTTTCCATTCCAGCCTGAGTGATGTTGCTGTCAGCGAATCTGCAACCAATGCAGGTGCTGGTGGTACGCCTATTTCAGCTGAAAATTTAAAATGGTAAGTACTGGTAAGAACCCTTCTTTTTAAATTCTAAACAAAAGACTATAAAATATATTTTTTTTTTCAGGACCCGAATGACACTGGCACTCAAAAATTGTTTAGGTTAGAGCCTAATTGCAATTGCAAATAATCAAAACCTAATATGGATCATCGTGAACAAACCTTAAAGGAATATAGCATTATTTTAGAAGGCTTGAAATCATCCTTTTTCGAAAGATGGAATACAAAAAAAAGTCAAACTGCTACACTTGATGATTTCGAACGACTCAGAACAATCGGCACTGGGGCTTTTGGACGAGTGATGTTAGTCAGAGATAAAAAAACCTCCCAATTTTTTGCGATGAAGATTCTCAACAAGGCGAAGGTCGTCAAAATGAAGCAAGTGGAGCACACTCTTAATGAGAAAAAAATTTTAGAGTGTATCAAGTTTCCCTTTCTAGTTTTTATGGAATACTCTTTTAAGGACAACACCTATCTCTACATGATTCTTCCGTTTATCAGTGGTGGAGAAATGTTCTCACACTTACGGAGAATAGGAAAATTCGACGAATCATTGGTAAGATTTTATGCAGCACAAGTGGCCTTGGCTTTAGAATATTTGCATCATTGCAGTTTGGTCTACAGAGACTTGAAGCCAGAAAATATTTTAATCGAGAGAAATGGATACTTGAAGATAGCTGATTTTGGATTTTGTAAAATGATTGAAGGGAGAACCTGGACTTTGTGTGGCACTCCTGAATATCTGGCGCCAGAAATTATTTTGTCTAAAGGGTATGGAAAATCGGTCGACTGGTGGAGTTTTGGTATCCTGATTTTCGAGATGAGTGCTGGTTATCCTCCTTTCTTCTCTCAGCAACCAATGAGGATATACGAGAAAATTGTATCTGGGAAGTTCAAGTTCGCGAGCCACTTTGGAGATGATTTGAAAGATATTTTGAGGAACGTTTTGCAAGTTGATTTAACCAGAAGATTTGGGAATTTGAAGGATGGTTCGATGGATATAAAGAGGCATTCTTTCTTTCGAACAATCGACTGGATTCAAATTTACAACCAGGCTTTGGAACCATCCTTTAAGCCAAATGGTACAAAAGATCCTGGCGATGCGAGTAATTTTGAACAATATGATGAGGAGCCACTTGTAATTGAGAAGACCGATCAATTCGCTAAGGAGTTTGCTGATTTTTAAAAGTTTGGTTTTTTAAGCATATAATTTTAAGGATATAAAATGAGTTCGAAAAGATTTTTTTTAATTTCAAGAGATCAACAAATTTCAGAGGATTTTCAGTGATAGATTTAAAAGAATTTTATTTAATTTTAAAGAAGCTTTTTTAATATAATCACAACCTCTTTTTTATGATAGGATAGGGAACGTTTGTGAATTTCTTATATATTTACCAACCTTTTAATTGATGAAAGTATCGATTCAAAGCGTCGTGACATCCTAGAACGCAGTAGAGTTCTTTGGGTGGCAGCAACTCTTGTGTTCCATTCTATTTAATATAATAATGTGTAGATATTTAGATAAAGTTGTGATTAGAGAGAAAGAGCAAGGTTTCAATTTTGTTTAAATTATACTTACACAAACCGCTTGACAACTCGTCTCGAGGGCTTTTTGCCAAGCAGCACATCCCTTTGTACACTGTAAAAGAAAAAAAGATTTCAGGATCTTTGCCATTTAGATTTTGTTTAGATTCATGAAAAACGAGATCTCAGAACTGGTCTTGTCTCGTGAGATAATTCAGTCGAGTTAGTGGCGACGAATGGAACGAAATTGTCATTTTTCAAGACGTATGTTCCTCGAGCATATGGCACCAAGTTGGCACGTGCCTTTAACAATTGTGACGCCCACATTGATATAAGACTGTCCCGCTCGCTGCATAGATTTGCGAACTGAGAATTAACAAAAGGAAGTGGATGTTTTGAGCGACAATGAACTGGATAAAACGATAAAAGAAATACAGAATTGCTTCGCTATTGCGTCTTATATTGCTGTATTTTAATCGAAAAGCAGATCCTTATTTAAATTGAAATTTAGGATTCAATATCCTCTATCGTCTAATTTATGTTCTTCCTTTCTGATTCATTTCTATTTTTAATATTTCATTTTGTTTAGAAACTACCCAGACTAAACAAAAGTTTCAATCTTTTACTTTTGTATATGGAACAAATGCGAGGATAGAATTAAAATCTTTTTAGACTTCTCAAAATTTCTTCAAAAAATATGAATTAGAATCCATTGACACGCCCAAAAATAATTGAAAATATTTTTAAACTTACAAGAAAATTCTATTAAATTCCTATCAATTTTTGTAAATCTCCTAAAGTTGTTTTGAAATACTTTGAAAATCGTTCAAACTTCACGAAATTAAAAAAAATTCTCGAAATCCCATGAAAGCTCTTGATTTTTTTTAATCCCTTAACATTCTGTAAAATCTCTTAGAACGAAATTATATTTAATTTTCATATTTGTAAAGATAAGAAATTTAATTTTGAGTTTAGAATATGGACCCAACACTCTCGACAATAGAAAAAAATAATCAATTTTCAAATGTTTGAATTGTGTTTGTGTTTCGAGTTTGTTTATAATTTGTGGCTGAATAGAGACTTATATTTCGAATACGAATCGTAAAGTTGTTTACTATTTTTCGGGCAATTTGTAGTTCTTGGAAATTTGCTCTTAATTGTTCTCACGGTCGCTTTTATTTTGGACTATCACTCGATCCTTTTTCCATATTAACAACCATCTTGACCTCGGAGTGAGACGGGTAGTTTTCTCGAAATTACAAGCATTTGCACGTTTGTCGATCAGTTTTGTTTTGACTCTCAGTCGGACCGGTTGTGCAAAAGTAAAAGTGAGAAACAAAAGTGTTAGAAAAAAGGCATATATTTTAAATACGAATCATAAAGTAGACTGTTCACTATTCTTCGGATAATTTGTAGTTCTTGGAAATTTGCTCTTAATTGTTCTCACGGTGGCTTTTATTTTGGTCTATCACTCAATCCTTTTTCCATGTCAACAACAACCTTCTTAACCTCGGTGTGGTACGGGTGGTTTTCTCGAAATTTCAAACATTTGCACGTTTGTCGATCAGTTTTGTTTTGACTGTCTATCGGACCGGTTGTGCGAAAGTAAAAGTGTTAGAAAAGAGTCATATATTTTAAATACGAATCGTAAAGTAAATTGTTCACTATTTTTCGGGTAATTTGTAGTTTTCTAAATTTGTCCTTGACTTCCCAGTGGACACAAAATTTGTCAACGGTCGCTTTTATTTGGATTTATCGATCGGCCCTTTTTCTATATCATAACCTTATCAACTGCGATGTGAGACCGGTTGACTTGCTTCAAACTAAAGTAGGCATTGTTGCTATTATTGTGTGAAGTGAAAACTGCAGTGTTCAGTGCTAAGTGCGATTTACGGGATTATCAAGAGTTCCAGGTTCGGAGAACATCATGCAACCTGGATACTAGAAACTGGTAAGTATTCTAGTTAAAGAATTCAAAAAATTGACTGTGTATTAGACATTTTTATTTAACGATTTTTTTCTTTTTTTCAGCAGGAAGCCATACGCTGTTGCCATATTCTCTCGAGGTGAGTTTTTTTGACATGGTGCTGCAATAATTCTTTAATTGGTTATGTTTTGATAAATTTGACATTCTGCAACTATGATAAAGTTCAGTCTACATAAAGTAGTGACTTGCAAAATGATCGGATATAGTGGAGTAATTTACCACTCAATCCCATCGACGCTAGAGAGAATTGGCACGGGACGATTCAGGAGGCGCCGCACGCACATAAATATGAGACCTTCATCGGTGAACTAAAATAATAAGCAAATGGGATCGTACAGGGAGCTTAACGCAATAAAGCCAGCCATCATTATTGTATGTAGGATCACATAATGTACAGTAATGTACAGAGCAATTCGATTTCTTCATTTTACTTGACAAATACTACAACTAGATATTTTTTCGTTCTGTAGCGCGATCGGGTTTTGAGATTAGATTTCGAATTCCTCGTATTAAGGAAAAATTATTCAAACTATAACTTTTTTCGCTCTATAGGCACATTTCTATTTCTAAAAGAAGTTTGTATACAGAGCGAAAAAATATCTAATTATAATATTTGTTGATTAAAATGAGGAAATCGAATTTTCAGATTAGAACTTGGTTCCAACACCCTTAAATACTTTTCGCGTAAAATGAAACGATTAGATTTTGCCACACTTCTATTATAATATTTGTGTTGAGTAAATTAAAGAGGTAGGATTTTGAGATTAGTACTTGGGTCGAACACCCTTAAATAACAATTAAACCCATAAATGAACTTTCATTATTGGATCAGGTTGAGCCAGGTTTGGTTGATTTTTTAGGCTTCTTTGGACTAATCAGAATCGAAGATTTAATTTGTTTGGAGAGTGTAGGATTTTAATTTTTAATAAGGGTTGAGAGAGCCACCGGACGGTAAAAAAGGCTAAAGCCGGCGGCTCAGTGTAGCGTCCGCTAATTTCTCACTTCCTCATTAAATCCTCAACATTTAATATGTCCCAACCAGGCCCTCTCAGCCTCTACTCAGTTCCCCGTAGATCGTAGATCTTCATTCTACCATGGTCCAGCCATTCGCTCTGTGTTTACGCAAACCCCATTAACTTTGTTTAGGGCTGCTACCACTCTTCAGGAAGCGACGAATTTAAAAGAGACCCGCAGCTCAGGGCAAGGGACCACTTCCTTTTTATTTTTATTTATCGTCTAAATCTTAAGGCACTCGTCTTCTTCGACCAGATGAATTTAAAGAATCGGATTCTCTTCATTTTCTTCATTATCTTAATTGGGAATTGTTTACAAACTCGGAAAGTTCTATCATATTCAAGTTCTTTCACTCTATAAGTAAAAGAAGGGCTCCTTTAAATTTAAAAGAAAAACATCTATTTCACTTGGAACCTCTTCAGAGTTTATACTTGGGAGTTTGTTATTTAGTGGGTGGTCTTACTTTATTTTGAGTGGTGTTTATATAAATTTTTAATTTAAAAGGTAGAGCAATTTATTTCATTAATAATCAATCATTCAAATATTTATGGCCACCCTATTCTAATAAAATAGAAATTGATACAATTAGTTTAAATTAGAGAATAAAAACACTTATTTCTCGTTTAATTACTTCTCAAATTTGACATAATGCATTTATATACAGCGGTACAACTTCCTGCAGCCCCTATTATTTTCGGCGGTCAGTTCGCTTCCTAAAACCCACAAGAGAGTCATTTGTCATCTAAAGTGCTCATAGTGACAAGATATGTTTCAAGATGAAAGTACAAATTAAGGTTATTATTTACTTCGCCAAGCTGCTGGTTCCTGGAATTTTTGATAAAATTTTTTTTAATTGTTGAAATTGAAAATTAAATTTCTTCGTAAATAAAAAGTTTTAAGTAATAAAGAAAGGTTTATTGAGAGTAATAAATTAATTTATAAATAAGTAATATTAGAGTAAATAATGTAAACAAAATAATAGATGTAGTAAAAACGTAATCAGATATTTTCTGGAAGCACTTGACTTCCACTTGAGTACGTAAACACTAGAAAAATATGGGTTTCGCATCCATTCCTGGAGGGTCTCCACTTGTTGCAGTCATTTTTTCTTCCGGAATGTACAATAATTTAAAAACACGAAAATAATTACATACTTAAATATCGGAAGTCTGCTTTGTGTACTTTCCGTCGCGATAATTAGAGGGTTTACTTTTCAATGTGGAGATACGCGTTGCTGATTACCTTTCCGGTCCCTGAGGGACTTGTAGACTTTATATTGGGACCACTATTTCGACATA
>JAUESH010000020.1:18832082-18842966 GCA_032275165.1 Synergus magnus | reverse complement strand
AAATTGAATCAGTGGAATTTGACTGGGAATCAGTGAAATTTCACTGATTTTTCACTGATTCAAGTTTAGAGAGTAAAGAAGTGTATTCCATATAATCGCAAACTTTTGTTATGACATGATTAAGCTATTTTGACTTCAGTCGTGACGGATCAGCGAATTTTGTGACACCTATGACAATAGTACCTGTTACCAGATTTCAATTTTAACATTTGAGAACGTGAGTCATTAGCGAGGAACACGAGAGTGACACAATATTCTGAAATTTGATGCTTGACACAAGCAAAAGCCAATGAGCGCTTTACTACACAATATACATGAGTGAAGGGATGCTAATACATTATTATCAGCGTTACTGTTTTGTGCGAAACGTGAGAGTCGAATCCTAATTGACCTTTTTCAACATTCCGAATTAGAACCTCGTTCGAGGCCACAATTCGCAGAACTGAATTAGCTGACTTGTTATGACCATTATTTTATCGGAATTATTAATTATAATTGTTAATTGACAACATTATTCATGTTATATTACATTTAAAGTGGCTGATGTATTTATTTAATCAATTTTCACGTATATATCGTTCGTTGCCTTTAATACAACAAAATATTTCAAGCGTAAAATTGAATCTGAGTTCAACTGGTTGTTAGTATTATATTAAATAACGATTAGATGAAACTTGATCCGTTCTCCCTTAAGCACGCAATTCGGCCTAACAAAGTTAGTATTAGTATGAGAGACTCTGGCACTGCACTGCGGAAATTTCAGGACGCATAAATTACAATAGTAATACGTACCTGCGCCAGGATATCTAAATCTGCGTGCTGCATTCCCCTGCAGGAATGCGTGAAAAGTTTTAATCCACAGTCCACAATCCACATACTTCTACAATTGTACATTTGTACATTTGCAGAAGCGCATGCAACTTTATGTTCAAAGTGTACAGAAGCTGAATATACATACGTGCACAACTTCAATAGCGAATTGCAAACAATCCGACATATGAACTCCAGCGAAACGAAAACACACCAAGCTTGAGGAGCAAGCTTCTCAGCCGAGAATTAATGCGAATTCCTTCACGACGAGACAAAGGAATTCAGTTAATTTCATTTGAATCACATTAGTATGTCTGCTTACTCTCTTATTTGAATTAATTTATCAAAAATAAAGTCAAAGAATTGCAGTAATTTAACTCTAAAAGAGTTCAAAAGAATCCATAAAATCAAATAAAATCCCGTGAAATTTCATAAAATGAAGTGAAATCCCTTAAGGGCATGTGATACTTTACCATAAGAGGAATTTATTTTCCGCAACTTTACGCTTGCAATAATAAATATTTTTTGCTAAAACTAGGCCATTTACCTTCGTCTGAATGAAACGGAGGTAAATGGCCTAGTTTTAGCAAAAAATATTTATTATTGTGAGCGTGAAGTTGCGGAAAATAAATTTGCTCTTATGGTAATTACCACATGCCCTTAAAATATTTTGAAATCACTTAAAATGTATTTAAATCTCGTGAACGCTTTCAAAATCCTTTGGAATTCTTCAAATATCTTGAAAGTGAACTTTTGAACTTCACCTGTTTTTAAAAATGAATTGTGAAGATGCATCAATACAATCATTCAAAAATGATTGTCGCATCTTCAATTTAAGTGAGTATAACTAGAAACATTTGCTTTGTAATACATATAAATCAATAAACATTGTATAAAAGCGAGAGAGTTGGTATTCCGCGGTTGTGCGACCTGCATGAATTTAAACATGAAGTGCATTTGCAGGTAGGGGCATCACCATATGCAACGTTTCGTCCATTTATAGGGCATACTTGGAAAAACCAACGTATGAATGCAATGTTTGGATAAAGCTTACGGAAATTCTCGTGAACACAACTATATGTAAGGCACTACATTTTTACAGCTTTTCCTCTAAAAACTATAAAACATTGCAGTAAAAAAGAGATAAAAATTCGTATAATAAATAAGAGTTAAACAGAATGGGTAAAAAATTGAGATAAAGTGGAAGTACGAAGTAAATAGAAATGTAGGGATAGAAATGAAAGTTATGAAATGTATTGTAAAATTATAAAAGTGAGTAATCGGATTTTAAATTTATGTGCCTTTAAGTAATACATTTTAACATCTATTTTTTAAGATTTTTTCCATTCATATAAGATCTTGCAAGCTTTTTAAATTCAGGAGCTTTTCTGGAAATTTGAATAATATATGGAATATTGATGGAAGCGATTCCCAGAAAGAGAGAATTTTGATTGAAAATTTCAACTGAATTTTATCAGAGAGATAGAATCTTCCTTGAAAATTCAAGAGAATGATCATCCATGAGATTTTTGGAACCTTCGAGCTTCCCTGTTCGGAAAATTATTAATTATTATTGACCTATGAATTTTGGAATACTTTTCTTCTTCATTTGAAGCTCGAATTACGAGAATGTTAATCCGAAACCCAAAACGGATGTCGGTCCATCGCTGAACGTATGGTCCTTCATGTTGTAACGAGAGGAATATAAAAAGTAAGTTACGGCGAATTTGGTGATCTCTTGCATGCAACAGCTGTCGCGTTTTTTTATTAAAAAAGAGGGTCGAGATTCTTTACTTAATATAATGTCTTCCAAAACTTCTATCTTATTTATTTCTTTACAAAAACTCAAGGAAAAATGATCTTTTTTGTTCCAGGTGAGTTCTGCTTGCACAACTTGAAACTGTGAGTATTTGAAATAAAAAATATGAATTTGAAATTGCTTCTTCTACTGAAAGTTTTTAATGCTTTTAATTAAAAAGATTGTAGAAATATGAGTGAAACGTTCAAAGCGAGTAGAATCTTTTTAATTGTGTCTTACACATTCAGAAAAGCTTGGTAAACAGACATAAAAGCGTATAATATTAAATTTCATTTGTAATACCACTTCATAATTAGCGCCTCATAAAATGCCCACAACAATGAAAAAATTATCAAAAACAAGAACGTTGAAATAAACTCGTTTATTTATTCATGAGGACTCAATATTTATAGCATCTCGAGTTATGAGGGAAATTATTGAGCGACTTTTACTGGAAATATTATATTTAATGAAGGTTCGACATCACGAACATTTGGATTTTTTTGATAATTCATAACCATTATAACTCTTTATAGAGTCCAACGCACCTCTGGGAATTAACAATGGGTAATTGCATGTCAGTTTTGATGATTAGTATTCATTTCTATTCATTAAAACTCTTTTGATTCTAATTACTCAGCTTTACGTTTCATTCGAGTGGAAAGTTGTAAAATATGATAAAAATGAAGAGAGATAACATTTAAAATAAAAATATCCGAGACATTATTTTTCCTGAGTTTTGAAAATAATCTTCGAAGGAGTAGGAACACAATGAACCAAAAACAACAGAAGGTTGAAGATAAAAATCCGTTTCAGAGTTCAAGAATGAAATATGAGTGTAAAAGGAAATTACATACTTTACTCGTAGCACAAGGTTAAAATTACATACAGAAAAACTGAAATAAAATTGGTCTATCGTTAGTTGTTTCTTATCAAAAGCGGGATCAATAAATTGATTTGTGTTTATACTGGAAAGCAATGCGAGTCTTTCCTCTTCATAAATGGAGAGAAAAGCATAAATGTTGAACACGACAATGTTGTGTACTTTAACTGAGTGGCGATTATGTGAATATAGAGACATAAAAGTATGAAATAAGCGACAACTTTCTCGTATGAGAGAATAATCTGGCGAATGCAATTTAAATGTTTTTCCTCCTTCCTTTTCAGAAATAATGAGAGGAATCCGAAAGTGTAGAATGTTAAGTCCACCCACTATTTAATTACCGCACTTTCGCGTGTAATACTTTTTCACATAAGTTCATTTTAACGGCGCCACTACCACCATTATCCGCGGCTCGAGCTTCGTAATCCAATTTGAACCATGGCAATTACTATTACGAGCCTTTTAAAGGCCATACGACATCGTAAACGTAGCCGAAGATTGCTTTCATTATGCTTTTGACTCGCATGCCGAGATCGATAGCTCATCGAACTAAGTAATAAGTACATTCGGAAAGTGCATAAGTAACATAATGTATAACGTGGAAAAAGTTATACTACCCTGCAAATATTTACCTTCAATTATTATTTACCTTTATGTGTTATAGAAATACTATGTACTACTTGCCTTTTTCATTATACTAAAACGTTTAGAAAGAAAGCACTTATAATAGCCTATTTCTGCCTTCACTGAAAAAGCAAACAGGCCTACTTTCATTGTTAGAAATGTTTCGAAATTTACCAAACTTTTAAGTTACGAGAGCTTTTAAGTTACCGTATCTTATATTTAACAAAAATTAACTGAATTTTCCTCAAATTGGTCTGAAAATTACGAAGTGGTAACGAATTTGTCTTCAATTTTTTCGTTACAAGTTTCGAAATTTTCAGATTCAATGTATCGGAAAATTCAGTTATTTGTAACTAAAAATTCCGATATTTATAACTGAAATACCATGAAAACTTAAAAATTTAAAAAAAATCCTTAATGAAAACTTTAGAATCCCCTAGAATTCCTTAAAATCGCTTAAATTGTATTTAAATTTCTTGAAATCCCGGGCAATGTCGGGTAATTTTCTGCTAGTAACTTATATAAATAAAACATTTTTTACACAAATGCATAAGGTTTTATAAATTGTGTTAGGCACTTTTGATATAAAGCCTTGAAATGAACCCTAATAAATATAAAAGCCTTTCAAATAACAAATTGTGCCTCATCATAATGAGGCACAGCTCTGAATTAAAAAATACTTGTATCGGTAATAAATGGTGAGAAAATTCCAATTTTTGAGGGAATAAAGCAGAAGCTTGAATGGTTTCGATCGAAGGCCGTTACAACAGAAGGATCTGATTATTAGTAACCGCCGCGAGGTATGACTAATGTGGGACTCCAGTTTTTTCCCTAGCGACATTCCCCTCTTTCAGTGACGGCTATAGGATGCCTTGTGCCTACGGCTGATGATTATCCCCCCAAATACCCCTGTATTTTTCGAGACTAGCCCCATTTAACCGAAATTGAAATATATTGCTCTCTCCATCCTCTCCCTTAATCGTGTGAGTGAACTTGACCTTCATAGGCCCTCTTCTCTTGCCAATCATCCCACAACCCGAACCGCCCTTTGTAATAATTAATTAATTAATTCAAAGCTATACCTCTATTTTAAAATTAAAGGTACATCTTTTGTTCGCAATAAGCTGTAGTAATTGATTGGAATTTCGGACTCTGCTTTTTATTTACTCCCTAATCTGCAAAGAGAATTAGTATAGTATACATTAATGCTCATCAAATATTTGATACGATTAATTTAATATTCGTAAAATGGTGTTGCTCGTTACAAATGAGAAAAAGATCTTTTTCTGGCTTTTGAGCTGATTCTTAGATTAAAGCATATGCTGTTTTATGGGTAATGAAATTACAACTGTCACTTGTTAGTGAAAAAAAATAACATTAGCATTACTGCGAATCAACTTCATGCTGCGAACGAACGAACGGAATTAGTAAGATTAATGTATGTAATTATCTTTAGCTGTATTAAGCACATGTGTTCAACAGGTTTCTTTTAGTGTGGGACTTTTGTAAATAAGACATAGAATCTTGATAATCTGTGTTCAGTTTTACGTTAAGTTTAGATTTAGGATTTAAGATTTTAGAAATCTGGAAGTTTTCAGAAAAATTCTAGAGCCTAAGGAGGTTCATCATTCTTCACTTTGCTGAGGACGAAGATTGACGTACCTCAATACCTGGACGCGTTCAAACGCATTCCAGGTAGCCTTATAAATGGTAGTGAGGTCACAGAGATTTCTTTCATGAAAGGGACGCAGGTCTTTCCGGTTCGTTCAGTTCTTTTCACAGAACCAAGATCTTATAATATATATAGCATAGTAGTATATACTACATACTATTTATTTTTACTATTTATTCATCTCTACTCTCTTAAATTGAAATCGTCGATAGCTCTTTTGTCTTCGCAATCTTTATATATTCCAGAATGTACACACACTAAATCCCAAGAATATATACATAATTGATGTTAACTCATGTATAATTAATAATATTATTTTAGGTAAATCAAAAATGCGAAATTGATATTTCTGTAATAAAAAGTATTAAGCTTATAAAATCGGTTTTATCTATCGGTTTTGATATTTGGCAATCAGAGATCTGTCACGTTCCTGAACGTCCTCTCTTATTCGTTATTTCCCAGGGCGACCGAAATTTTTTATCAGAGGATATATTTTTATACGAATTTATTTTCAAAAGGCACGTAATGTTTCATTTGATATTGGTATATCTATATACCATACATTACGTGACTTTAAAAAATAAATTCGTCTCGAAATTACTTTACTGGCGAAAGTCTCTTTTGCTCCGCGAAATAGATTTACAATTAGATTTACTTAAATGTTGTTTCACTCATAAAACTAGGAATAAGTTATAAATTTACACCCACGATTAGTTAAATCGCATAAAAATTCTTAAAATACCAATAAATATCGTAAAACTCCTTTTAAGTTCGTAAAATACATTTAAAGTACTTACAATCCCTATAAATATCGATCCCTGAAAGTTATTTAAAATCTCATGAAATCTCGCCAAATCCCCTGAAATTCTTTAGAATTTCATAAAACCCCAATAACTTTCGTATAATCTCTGAAAATCCCACGAAATCTCGTGAAATCCCTTAACCATATGTAGATGTTGAAAAATAAAGCAAAAACCATCAATGTATCTTGTTAATTGGAAATCAGTAATTGGTTAAGAGAGTAGACATTTTTTTCCTCACTGAAGAAATGTGAGTCTCACATCGAAATTCTCACCAGTTTGTTTTGCCCTATTATCGATCCAATTCTCTTATCTCATCTAACCGTGGGTGTATCGTCATCTCAATATTATTTGCGAATCACTCGAACCCTCAACGTCAACGACATCTTCTTTCGCTTTATCATCGATTTTGTCCCCTTCATAACATTTTTGTTAGAGAGTCGGTTTTTATTTTTATCCCATTTCCCATTTAACACATTTAGTTAAACTAAATGCTAATTCTCTCGAAATTGGGGTTTTTTTCACGGAAAATATAATTGTTCTTCAACATACTTCACTGTGAATGAAATTTTTTAATTTGAGAATAAGTTTTATTCCACTAGGATATCAAAAGCGACCTATTTACGGACATATATAAGTTTTAGTAATCGATGTTTCTAGTATATAAATTATCTTAGGACGTATCTTTATGTGAAGGACTAGAAAAATCAGTTAAGAAAAAACAGCAAGGAGGAATGCAGGGATGACCGAGTTTTTTAAAAACTACTTTGTCACGCGCCTACCTGCGTTTCGAATTCGTCGGCTCTCACCTTTTGAATGGAAGTTGTCTTTTTAGTAGTTCTCGCTTTTACATGTGTAGTATGTACTTTCATCCCTGCTTGGAAACTCCTCATTTTCTCGACGCTCGTTTCTTTTTAAGTCTTTCGAGCGTGGCTTGTCCCGTGTCCCGTGAAATCTTACTTTGCTAGATGAAACGTCAGAGCATCTCAATTTACAGTCCTTCCTGTAAAAGTGTCGTTTATTATCATTTTCCTTTCTCACGTTTTTATTGTACGAAAAAAAATAATCGAAAGCGCTTCTTTAATAAAAACATATGTCTATATTTTGAAAATACCCAGCGGGCAAGAATGTCTCAAGACGTTTTTAGGACGTCCTAAGTCAGGCCAAATAACGTTCTAAAAACATACAATGTTCCAAAGACGTTTTTAGGACGTATTTGGAACATTGGACGTTTTTTGGACGTTTCATGACCTGACTTAGGACGTTTTTTTGGACGTTCTAAAAACGTCTTTTAAACATTACGTCCTAAAAACATCTTTAGAACGTTCTAAAAACGTCCTTAAATTTCGTGCCCGCTGGGTACATATTGAGATTAGGAATATTTATAGTTAAAGTATTTAAAATTTTATACAGAAGAGCAATATCATTTATGTTGCTCTTAAATATGGAATTGACAATTAGTATCTAATATGCAAAACATTTCCATTCCCAATTTAAAATGCACAGTTTTAAGTCCTTCAAACTTTTCAGGCATTGAGTTTAAAATGTTAAATTTGAAACATTTAAAAATTAAAAATAACAATTTAATTCTTTATGCCTAGTTTTAAAATGTCTTCATTTTTAAGGCGCAAGTTTAACTTAGTTTTGCCGAACCTTTTCAACTTTTCAACAAGAGATTTCCAAAAGGGGATTGCAAAAGATTTCAAAAAATTCCAAAAAGCTTCAAGAGATTTTAAAAGATTTTCAAGGGATTTCTGAAGATACCAAAAGATGCATAGGGATTTCAAGAGATTTCAAAGTATGAAATCCCTATTTCTTCATATTAACAAATATTAACTCCTTTTAAATACTATTAAATTTCTTCAAATACTTCGCAATTTCACAAAATTCTTGATTTTAAAACTGGAATTATGTAATTTTGTACCTGTTTTGTATTTGAATATTTAGTGCAGGCCATTTTCTCTATTCTCTCAAGCTCCCCTCGCAAGAAAATTTAGGTAGATTTGTATACTTAGGTTTGAAGTAGGAGAAGTACATTTGCACCTTACTGTGGTCAGGATGTGAGAAATATGAGGTCTTTTTTTATTCCCAAGTTCCTAGGTCCTGGGACTTAGGTTGCTAGGATCACGAACGGGCCCCTTCAGACAATGGGGACCGTTACTCGCGGGCCAGGAGGGGCCCAGGACCTTCATGGGAAATCCCTCAGGAACGTGCTGCGAAACAAGCACTAACCGCGGGACGAGGGACCGGGATCTCCCGAGAAGAACTGGTTCTGCTTCATTCGGGAAGGAATGAGAAAGAACGCAATGCAGACTCCACGACTCGACTCGTATTTCTCCCTCCTCTAAGGATAGCTTGTACGACTCTCGACTTTTCGCCCTCATCATAATTTCAGAAAGCCCTGCTGGAAAAAAATTTCAAAATTCTCACGATTAAAGACAGCGAAAAGTCTGGCCTTGAATATGGCTATATAGAAAAAGATAATTGACTGGAAAAAGTCGTTGATATATTTTCCAGAAGAACTAAAAATATCATATACTTTTATCAAACCTATTGTCTCGTGAAGAATCATCTCCTCGATCATCTCTTCAAAAACTCTTTTCATTCAAAATCTATTGCGTTCTATAAAATTTTTCGAAATCTCTTAAAATCTCTTTAACTCGATGTAATCTTTTGAAATCTCTTAAACCCCTTTAAATTCTCTGCAATCTCCAGAAAAAATTTTTAAATGTTTTGAAATCTTTGGAAAGTTTTTAACATATTTTTGAACTGATTTTATATCCTTAAAATTGTATACTCACTTCGAGTGTAAAGTTTATAGAAGCAGTTTTTATGATTGGATTATTTCTGAGCCTAAAATGAAATTATTGAAGATCAAAATATTTTAAGATAAAGTTTTTTAAAATTATTCAATTATCAAGCAGAAATTAACAAAGGCGCGCGCATGAAATTCTAGTATACATATCAAATTCTTCAGTTGAGGTCAATCATAGAGACTACAAATTCAGTCTCAGATTTCGTTGACCATAAATTGCTTACGTGTAAAAATCTATTAATCAACTCAATCAGTTTATAAAAATTGAAGAGAGTCAGTTACATGTCAGTGACCTTTTTATTTCAAAACCTGTAGTAATTGCGTGTAATTTTTTATTTTCTATCTATAAACCTGTTCTTAACCTTGAGAGTATTATAATCGAAAGTAAAAGAGTAGAAAAAGATGATGCTACATTTCATACTCCTTTGTGTGGATTCATAACTTATCTTAGTAAAATCCATTTAGGAAATCTGTTCATTAAAATTGTAAGGAAGAATCAAAATTAAATATTCAATTAGTACTGAGTTTTAAAGAGCGAATAAATGGTTTCATAGTCCAAACTCGATTTATGTTGCTAGCTTTAATAAACTTTTACAGGACTGTTTACTTTAATCAAATTATAATTAAATTCCAATATTCCTCGATAAATTTCACTTTAAAGTCTAGGGAAATCGATTACAAGCGATTCAATAAAATTACCGTGCGTTCGTGCCCAAGTTTACATATCCCTCGCAAGGAGCGATAGTAAATTGGAATTGACTTTATTCGAAATCGATCTCCGTGGAAGTGTCCAGGTGAAGCGGCGCATTTTCCAACAGGGGAGCCGGAGCCTTGAGCCCTGGACTATCCATCAGGATCGTGAGATCGCATTTCTTTTTCCTTTCGGGACGCGGACAGATTTCTCAGGAATTCAGGACCTCGTTGGCTCTGGGGTGTAGAAAAATAAAGAGAGAGAGAGACATAGAGAAAGAAAGAAATAAAAAAGAGATACACAAATGCGGAAGAGAAAGATCCTCGATCTCTGCACCTTATATTCTGTATATATAGGTTTGTCTTTCGGTCTCGGCTTTGTAGAAGAATCGCAAGCGGAGGGTTGAAAAATTTCCCAACCTTCGCTTTCAAAGCCTAAATGGAGGGTCTTTGAAAATTGGTGTTTAGCGTGACAAGATTAATCATTTTCCACTTATTTGTTTCTCATTCGCTCGTTTCTTTGCCATATTTCTTGTCGCTCCTGCGTTTGATTTACATAATACTTTTTCATCAATCGATTTTCTCAAGTTTTACCACTTGGTTCAACCTGTTACCTGTTCCTGAGAATCAAAGGATAAGACCAAGAAATTTTATATCCTCTTCTACGATGCGGCGGTTCAATTAGTAAAATTATATATCATCACACGGAAAAAAAATAATGTCTTAAAATTTAATACACTGTCGCTGACTCTTGGATATAGAGTGTCATATGACGTCACATCATAAAATTTC
>JAUESH010000020.1:18815984-18828551 GCA_032275165.1 Synergus magnus | reverse complement strand
TGAATGGTTGTCATTGACCTTTGATAGAAGTTGACAATCATTGATAAGGTTTATCATCTGTAGCTAATGATTGTTATTGAAAGTTTCTAGGGGTTTTTACTGACCATTGACAAAGTTTTTTAGTACCTGTTGCTAGGAGTTATCATTGACCATTACTAAAGGTTGTTAATTGTTGACAAGGGTTATTATTAAACAGTGCTGCAGTTTGTCAACTGTTTCTAGAGGTTGTTACTAAAAATTGGTAGAGCTTATCAACTGTTTCTACGTTTCTAGGGGTTGTTATTAACTGTTTTTAGACGTCGTTAGGGACCGTTGGTGAATGGTTGTCATTGACCTTTGATAGAAGTTGACAATCATTGATAAGGTTTATCATCTGTAGCTAATGATTGTTATGGAAAGTTTCTAGGGGTTTTTACTGACCATTGACAAAGTTTTTTAGCACCTGTTGCTAGGAGTTGTCATTGACCATTACTAAAGGTTGTTAATTGTTGACAAGGGTTATTATTAAACAGTGCTGCAGTTTGTCAACTGTTGCTAGAGGTTGTTATTGACAATTTATAAGGATAGTTAGGAGCTGTTGACTCGGAGTTGTTACTGAAAATTGGTAGAGCTTATCAACTGTTTCTAGGGGTTATTATTAACTGTTTCTAGACGTCGTTAGGAACCGTTGGTGAATGGTTGTCATGGACCTTTGATACAAGTTGATATTGACAATGTCTAGACGTTATCAGAGACCCTTGAACATTGATAAATGTTGTTATCTGTTACTAGGTGTTGTTATTTACAGTTTTTAGGGGTTGTTAGGATTTGTTGGTAGGTCATTGTTAATAACAATTGCTGAGGGTTGTCATTGACCATTGATAAAGGTTTAAACTGTCGCAAGGCTTTTTTATTGTCAGTTGCTTGGGGTTGTTATTATTAGGAACCGTTGTTAAGGTGTTGAGTGTTGCTAAAGGTTGATAATTTTGTTGCTAGGGGTTGTTAGGAACCGATGCTAGAGGTTTATACAATTTATAAACGTGGAATGTATTTGCTTCGCAAATATTTCTTCCCACTACTGCAGATATTCGTATCTGTACTTCCTGGGTAATTATAATTAATGAGGGCGTCTGATCTGAGCTCATTGATACCTTGGAACGTTTGATTTCTTTTTTCTTTGAAAAAATATCGTCCACGCGTGCGAGTTACGAGGGAGGATGTTATCGCTTAAGTTTTGACCTGGTTCGTTCCACCCTATTAACTTTCTCTTTCTGTATTAGCCGTCTTTGGTTTATCTATGCCGTTGATGGCTGTTTGATCGGACATGCATGGTTAATGAGAAAAAACTTCTCGAGCTATGACGAAGCGCTAATCGATGTTCGATGAAAAGATTAACGCCAGCCTGTCAAGTGGATACGCGTGTCTGCATAAAGATTACCCATCTAAATTGCCCAAATAGAGTATGAAGAATGGAAACTATTTGTTCCAGCAGAAATCTCTATATTATCCAATCAAAAACGGTAAAAGTTTGATTAGATTCGAAAAAAATAATGAATAATTTCCTCATTTCAATGGATATAAATCTTGGAGATAGATTTGCAGTGATATTAAAATGGCGCGAATTATTTAAAATTCAAATCCTCTGGTTCTTTTTCACAGGAGTAATTTATAGTATTAATTAAAGAGTTTCGATGAAATAAAGGGGTTTAAAATACTGTAATTTCAATTCGCGTTAATAGCCTCATTTCTCTCACAGTTGTGAGACCTGCGACGATTCGGAAATTATTTCCACTCCTACAGCAGTAGCTTGAGGGCACCTGGTGCTTCACCCAGCACTTTTTCCCCCATGGCAAATGGAATCCACTTCCCGTCGCGATAACAAATGAGAATGAGATTTTCTCGCTCTGAAAATTAATATTCAAATTTTTAGTCCCTACTATTCAAATTCATTACTTAGAATATGTGATAAACATTGCGAAGCATTACAATTTATTGCTCCTCGATTAATTTTATTAATAGTCTTATCTGCTCAAAGTTTTCTGAACCTCGAGGGAAGTAGATAAGATTTACTGGTTTCATTTGACTCTCGAATTTCGATTAACATTTCTGCGATTTTGGACCTGACACACTTTCTCGCATTCCGCGTGACGTAAAACGAAGTCCAAAACGAGTTTTAAAGGAAATTGCGGAATTCAGATTCTGAATAATAAGAAAAGCATTATCATTATTGTATAACTTATTACATGACTTATATACTTTCTTATATAATACCTTAAACTTCCACATACTTAAAATTAACTTTTGCAATCTGTTCAGAGATGTTTAAAACTACGATTTTGATGAATTTAAAAAGATTTCTTGGAATTTTAAGATATTGAAGTATTCCGATATTGGAACATGGACAGGAAAAGTATTATAGAATTGATCCTGAAGTAAGGTGAGACATAGAGCGAAACGTCCTAGGTATCGATTTCGGCCTTTTCACCTGCGGCTTCCGGAAGGATCGAATTTTTACGTCGAAACAACTTCCGGCACCCACAACGCTCGTTTCATTCCAACCGCCACTTCCGGCGAGTCTACTTAGCCGGAACGTCGGTCGACCCGGCCATATGTAAAAGGTATACATAAAATCATACTCTGCTTTTACTTTGTGCTTGTACTCTGAATAGCAGTCCTCTAAGATACTATAAAAGGTTGCGCAATGTTAAGTTGACTCTCTCACGAGAAGGGGGTAATTTGCATCATTCAAGCCAATGTGGGTAATTTTCCCACAAGAGGATATTTTTTCCCGTGTAATCATCCTCTGAAATGAAAGCACATTCATTGATTCTAAGTGGAGCATCGTATCTCATATTTTCTTGTAATATTTTGATGTGAAAATTAATAAGGGTTCTAAATTATAAGAACAGAAGTTGAGCCAAATGATTTTGGACCGTGACGTTTGAAGTTTGAATAAAGGAAGTGAAGTGGCACTTCACCCATTCGAAAACGAAAATTCAAAAGGTTCGCGGTTCACCCAAATGAATTTTAGAGTTCATACTTTTTATCCTTGTTCTAAAGTTCTATAGCATCTCTATTTTAAAGCCTCCTTTCGGTATACAAAATTCGAAAGTGCTCTTATGTCAACCCATGATTTTTGACGGTTAGCAATTGAAAGATTCAAAGTCTGGAAATCCAAGATTTCTTTTTTCGAAATTGTGTTGCCTCATGTGATTATCTGTTTCTGCGTTGTGGGTTTAAATCGAGAATCCACTATCAGCGATTGACTTGAAATCGCACGTCCAACTGCGGATACTTTTGAAAGCGAAATACGAGTCAATCTCAATCTCAATCTATATAGTATACATATATGTGTAAGACATAATTCTATTTATGTTCGCGTTTCAGCTTTAAAGAACTCCGGGTCGTATCGATCATCGGAAAAATATACTCGTATATGTAGTATGTTCTCTAAGAACGTGTCCCATGGCTCCTTTGAGGAGCAACGGAAGTGAGGGCGAGAGCGCGGATAGAATGTGATTGGTGTGATTCGATCAGTGTTATAAAGTCGGCAAGCACAAAGTATCTGGGCCAACTGATTCAACAGTCTTCTTGTAGAAAATGCTATAATACTAGCAATTATATACGCGCGTTACAGTCCGTGGGAAACATTGCGTGGACAATTAGTAACATTGAAATACAAAATAGCTGCAAAATTACATGGTTCCAATTTTTCTTAACGAGATTTTATGGGATTTTAAGTAATGTTGAGAAATTTAATGGTATTGAAAAGATTGAACAATATTTCGTAGGATTTTTAGTAATTTTAAGGAATTAGTATTTTGAAGAATATTTTGAAATCTTATGAAATCTTATGAAACCTTATGAAACCTTATGAAATATTTTTTGAAATCTATAAAAATCTTTAGAAACCTCCTTGATGTTTACATTCTTAGAAAAACATACTTTTTTACACTAAGATTCTTAGATCTCAAGAGAGGAGATTATTTTTATTTATGAATCTCTTCCAAGATATCTTACTGCATTTACGATTCTCATGAATAGGAACGTCAAGTTTTTCTAGAAGAGTACTTGAAATGAAAGGTGATACTCGCCAGACATTTTATGCATTTAAATTTTTCATTGAATTCCTCATCTAATGAGGAGTGTCACTCACAGCTATTTTTGAATCTGAATTTACGTACATTTTGATGCGATATTAATACACAACGGCGAAAAGCGTTAAACAAGGAAATTATCCGCTTGAATTATTTCATACTTCAATTGATTAGACGTGACAATAAAAGCAGACTGAATATGAATTTCCGATTATAAACAGCTTGAAGCCATAATATGGAACAGCTAAATTATATAATTTCATTTTATTTGGCTATGTCCGCCGTAATCAGTAATATATCCATATGCGAATAATTAAAGATAAAGTTCAATATATTATATAAAACACGATTTGGTATAACAAGAATTAGTTGAAATAGAGTGACTGTATATTTTTGTTTTTTCGACCTTTCACCCAAATGAAGTTTTTACGTCATTGATTTTCATTTTTTTTTCCTTTTGAAAGAACCAACAGTCCATAATTGAAGAGCCGAAGCAAACCTGATTGGTCGATTGTTTTCACTCTTCAATTGCATGTTTCAACCCCATCGTCAATCGTACTTCCGCCTCTGTCCCTCCTGCCATTTATAGCCCTTGGTTCCATTTTCGATTATTAATTTTCTGCCTTTCACATCACTTTCCACAAAAAAAATTTCTATCGTCGATTATTACGCAACATTGCGTAAAATCACACTCCACAGGACGTAAAATTTAATCCCTTACGTGAATAATTGAAAATGTTGTGATAATCTTCTCAATCAACTTTAATCCAATTAATTCATATCAATTCAATTAAAGAACTATCGTTTTATATTTGTGTAAAAACTACTTAATTACGTAAGTTCGAATAGTAATTAATTCACCTAATAGATGTTTCATTAGAGAGTAATTAGTCTTTTAATTATTAATCTGAGATCGCTATTTCAATAGTGAAAAATAATGACTATTAAATTATAGATTCAGTTAATGTGTTTAACTGAATTTTAAAAAATTGATGTTCGAAGAGCGTTGATCCGGACCATGGTGATGGAGAATACGTAACAAACAGGTTTTCCTCCCGAGTGTTCACAAACCAGCGAGAGTAATCTTGCAACTTTCGTTTAGTCTCCTTTGGATGATGTCATAAATACTTGCATCGCTCGATACCAATGAAATATCACATTCTCGATGAAAGGTCCTTATTGAAAGGGGAGGAGTGCGTTTGGAGTATAAAAATTAATTTATGGCTCGAAATTGCACCAGTGATCCACTAATAAAGTTCACCTAAATGTCACTGGAGCATCAATATCCCATTATTTTATTTATTTACTTATTTATTTATATAATTTATCTATTACATTCTTCACGTTTACTCGAGGGATTGATCACTCGAATTTTGAGTTTACAACAGATTATAAGAGATTCCAAAAGATTTCAAGGAATTTCAACTGATTTAAATAACATTTTTTTAAAGATTTCAAAATTTTTCAAAATACTTCAAGAGGATTTCAAAAGATTTTAAGAGATTTAACGATATACAATACTTACTGGGATGTCATAAAATTTTAAGGAATTTCACAGAATTTTTACTTTTTAAAAATCTTATTGATAATCTGTTAAAATAATTACATATTACTCTGTTTTTTAAATTTAAATTTAAAATATTACAGCGCCAAAAAATTGCCGACACAGTCGCAGTAAATTTATAACCTTTTCATAGTTTTAGGGGCGGAATCGAGGGCGGAATGACTTTCAAGCCAATCTAGAGTTAGTTGACTATCAAAATGTATAATTACTATATGAACGGAATTAGTGAGATTATTACATGTAATTATTATATGTAATTTTTATTCTAAATACGAGGGTCAATTTTCGCATCGTGTTTTGAGAAGATAATTTTTTTCTTATGGTTTATTGTAAAATACGAGATCGGCCTTCTTCAGCAGCAACAGAGGGTTCGCTCACGTGGAAACTCAATTCCTTCTTAGTGTTCAAGGATACTTTATCGTGGTTAAATTGCCACGACGATTTAACGCTTGATCGGACAACCTCTGCAGTGACTTTCTATGGCTCATTTAAATATATTCGCCTAGATAACACTTCATGGTCTATTCGTGTCAAGTAAAAATCTTAAATTAAGTTCAATTTGGCACCTTTGCTTTCATTTGCAACACTTAAGCCATTTTCTCTCTTTAGAGGTATCATAGGTACAGCTACCAATTTCAATTTCAATTTCAATTTCAATTTGCAAAGATGCAAAGGCAACGCTCTTGCAGATGTTTAATGAAAGGGTAAAAAAATTTATCGTTATTGGAATTTGGTCGGAGTGAGAAAAATTAGGTACGTGTAAGTATTTTCAATCGGATAAAGTGTTCTGAAACGTGTTCATGGCAAAAACTTTGTTGAACTGTAAGCGCGATTCGAGTCTGATAAAATGAAATTGCGAAAATGCTGACTCAATTTTTTATATCGAACTTTAAGTATATTCTTAAGAGCGAATTTGTGAGTTTTTTTTTCTCTATTGAATGGAAATTTGGAAACTCTTTGGCACACTTGTGAAATTAACATCTGGACAAAACAAGAGATTATCTACACGTGTCCTGAAAAAATGATTGCGATTTGTTTAACTTTGACTTGGTAATGGCAACCTTTTGTTTCTCAGCGATATGCAAATCTGCTATTATTATAATCAATCGCTTCGGTGAAAACGTCGAAAGCTATAATACAGTCTCGGGATGAATACGTCATTGAAATTCAGGAAAGTCTTTCTCAGAGACCTTATAATTAACAAGAGTGAAGATAATCAAAATTGTATTATTTATTTCTCGACTTTCGTTTTTAAAGACATGGAAATTTTCCTCTCTTCTTTTACCTTTCCTCACCTTTCCTTAGAGGCCAGTAAAAAATGCGAATAGAATATTAACGTTTAATCTTTCCGTTTCAGGTACGTAAGAGTTTTTTTTTTCATCTTGTGAAGAACTCCATTGCGAGCTGGCAGAATGGTGAGTAGAAACTGCCATTACAGTATGTTTCAAGAGAATCGTTAGTTTTTTTTCCTCATCGGCCACAGAAGATGCTGGATGGTCGGGTCGTTCGAGGAACCAGGCAAAGAAATTTAATTTCTTCAACATGTGTGTGCGAGGTGACGGATCGACGTAAACGTTCTCAAATAACCGTCTTTTGCTTTCCCACCATTTCATCCGCTTCTGCCTTCTGCTTCTCTCACAAACTTTCTATTTTTCTCCGATCTTTTTCAAAGACCTGCTAGACCTTCTTCTTTTAAATTTATACATTTGCTAGATTTTTCACTACCTAAAATCATTTTCTTCATACATGTAGTTTATATTGTATAATATTTTTCTTACGCAATAATAGAAATTTCTTTAACATTCATAAAAACACATGAAATCATTAAAAAAACTATAAAATTTTTAATTCTTTGTAAATCAACCAAAACTCCTGAAATTTCTTCAACTTCTTTGAAATTCCTTAAGATCACTTAAAATATTTTGAAATCCCTTGAAATTCCTTAAAACACAATAAAAACCCTGAAAACTCTTCAAATTTTTTAAACCCCTCTGAATCTTCTGTAAATCTCTTAAAAGTTCCTGAAACTTTGTAAAAAATAAAAAAATACAATTATAGAGACAGAATATTGTATAACTTGACCAAAAATGTAGTATCACGTAAAGTCTATTTATTCCTTATCACAGAGAGATCAAGTCGAGAATTTATGGACATAAAAGGTCGTGAAAACGGTTCGACTTCTTATCACAATCTTTTCATTTGCTTGTTGCGCGTCTTTTGAGTGAAATAAAATGTTGAAATTCGTTACGAAAATACGTAAAATGGGAAATGATAATGATAATTTTCAGATAATATTTACAGATTATTATTAAAGATAAAAAATGACTCTTGGAATTATAGTTAACTAGCAGAAATTCACCCGTCACCCGGGTTCTTAACTTCTTATAAAAGATTTCGAGTCACACTTTAAGGAATTTCAAGGGATTTCAAAAGTATTTTAAGGCATTTCACATAGACTTCAAAGGTTTTCAGATTTAGTTTTTATTAAGAATTTTAAAAGAATTAAAAAGATTTCAAGATATTTTAAACCATTCAAAGGAATTTTAAGGGATTTTCAGAAATTTTAAGGTATCTAAGAAGATTTTAAATAATTTTAAGAATTTTCTAGGGATTCTAGGGGATTTTAACGTTTTTTTTTATGATTTCAAAAGAATTAAGATTTCAAGTGATTGAAAATTGTGTTTAGTTGTTTCAAGTGTTTTTAAAAAGATTACCAAAATTACATTAAAAAAACGAAACAATTGGAACAAATGAAAGAAGTTAAAAAAAAATTTCAAAATATCTTTAAAAAATCCGCAAAACAAAGTTTATAACGCCCTGAAAAATTTGGTTCTGATAGGTTCGAGAGTGTATTCCCTAAAATCGTGATTATCTCTGGAATCATTAATAGTTTTTTAAAGTTAAAATGGCTTATTCTGAAACTGAAAGTTAGGACTTTTTGCAAAACAAAATTCCGAATTATAATCGGTCTTTTTGTTTAAATGGCACGACTCTAAAGCTGGAAGATTAGCTTCGCATTCCGAAGGGCAGCGGTGGGATCGCGGTGACTTCAAGATATCTTCTTTTTTCTGTTATATTGCATGCTGCCTTCTTCCTTTCATATTCTATATACTTTCTTCTTTTTGCAGTCATTCTTTTCGTTCGCGAATCTCCCTGCAAATAAAATTGTAGGTAATTTCATGTACATAATCTAAATCCTTGTTATAAAATCGGCAACATTAAGCAATTCTTCGACAGTGAGTCGACGCAATATGGCGTTAACCTTGCGTTGTTTTCCCTGCAAGAAATCGTCGACACGGCCACTCTCCCCGTCGAGTCGCGTCGGCACAGCTTTTTCGTGACGCGGCCTTGGCACCAGACGAGGAACGTTCTGCAGATACAAAACCCACTTAATCGACCGCATGGAACGGCAGAACACGTGGACCGGAACCGAAGTCTCTCGACCTGTCAAAAGGCAACTCCCCTACTTCTCTTTCCAAAAAAGGAATTCAAAGCTTCTTTGAAGATTGTGCAAAGCTGGAGGTGGACTAGTTTTTCAAAATAAATATAGGAAAAATGAGTCAAATAGGAGATACTTAATTTGGAGATACATATTTTAATTTAATATTTTAGAGCACTAGAATGCCATGTGCTTGTTTTTGTCAATAATTTTTAGGATATCAAATGAGTTCAAAAAGACTAAGAAATTTTAAGAGATATTTAAAAATATTCTTAAATATTTTAAAAGATTGTAGAAGCTTTAAAGGAATTTAGAAATTTAAGTGATTTCGAGGAATACAAATTTTTTTGGAGGATTTCAATAAATTGTAACCAAGGGATCTCAGATTAACATTATCTAGAGGATTTCAAAAGGATTTAAAAGATTGAATAGAAATTCACAAAGATTTTCAATAATTTCTAAAGATTTTAATGAATTCAAGAGATTTCAAAGGACTTTAAAAGATTTTAAGATATCTCAAAAGAGTTTAAAGAAGAATATTTAACTCCCAAAGTGGATGCAAATACTCTATTTTATGTTTTTATTATAAGGCCAGATCGGTCCGATGTAAATTCATTCCTCGTGAATATTTCTTTCTGAACTGTCGAGCCAGGCAAAATCCTAGAATATATTCTTTCATTATGTCATTCATTATCGTAACCCGTCAAATACACTCCACAAATGTTCTGTATCAATTGTACTCAACATTAATGTCCGCTTCGCAATCTCCGAAAGAATATCTATTTCATATCTGGGAAAAAAGAAACGCTTATATTCAATAGAAATTGAATGGGCTAAAAGAAGATAATGTCCTATCCTTACTTAAAGAAATGTTAAGGAAATTCAAATAATTAAAAATATCTTGATATAATTTGAAATCTTGAAATGTTCTTAAATCTTTTTGAACTGATTTTATATCCTTAAAATGATATACTCACTTCGAAACTTAAAATTTATAGAAGCAGTTTTTATGATTGGATTTTTTTAGCCTAAAATGAAATTATTGAAGATTAAGATATTTTATTATTATTATTTTAATATGACATTCTATATTAGTTATTCAAAATTAAGACAAAAGTTAAAAAAATTCTACTTAGGAAAGACGACAGTCTATTACATATATAAAATAAAAATGTTGCAAAGGCAATAAAAGGGAACAAAGATTTTAATAAAAAATGTTCATTTATATTTATATGTATACATGTCTATTTGCACAAATTTCAATCGGGATGAGTTCAATCTATTTCGTCTATGAAGTGCCGATAACGAACGATCAGACAAGATCCGAATTCCTGATGATACTCGACCTCTGTAGGAACACTCAGCACATAGCCAAGTATTCATGAGAGAGTGTATAGGTGCGTGTGATGAATACGAGTCAAGTACGAATATCTCTGTATCTATAGCCTATGAATTCAACTCTATACGTCGAAGGAATCCCTTTGGCATCATCTCTGGCTAATAAAAAATGCTCGGTACTCAATCAGAAAATTTGTCATCGAGATCATAAATTCAGCTCAATTTTTCTCTCGATCACGCACGTTTGTCCTAAAACCAAACGCCAGTTTTATTACGAGATTGCATATCAATTACAGTGCCAAATAATGCATGAATCCAATTCTAAAAAGTCTTTAAATTACAAATTTTTTTTTTTTATTTAAACAACGCGACTATCAATTTTAAAACGAAGTAAAAAGTTTCTCTTAAACTGGATTTCATTTGCAGCTCATCTGGGTGGAGAAAACAGTTATCCTTGACTTTTTATCACGTAATAAACTTTTATCTTGTTGTACCTCCCAACTCGTTGATTCCCGCTGGAGAAATTCTCATAATTTAACGAGTTGCTTGAGTCCTTCCTTTCCTAATTGAATCAACTTCGGATATGCAATCCGTCATTTTTAGAATATTGCGAGCACATGTGTGGATAGATATGAAAGCTAAAAAATACAAAAATGTCGCTTGGGATTTCATTGGTAGACTTTCAACCACGATCTGATTATTCGCGTCGTTGCACCGAGACTTATTTCCTTCTACATATTTGTTATTCTCCAAGCGGAAAGACACATATGAAAAGTCACTGAAAATTTGATAAGCTTCTCTATCAATATTTGCAACAGAAAAATTCGAAAATAATGACTCTTTTCATCGTACAATATTCACTCATTATTTCTTACTTTCGATACATGTTGAATAGGGTGAGCCGAAAAAAGTTTTTTTTGAATTTCAAAAATCCACGGGGCTTAAAAGTTTTAGTATGCTACAAGTAGTTTATGCTGAAAAATTGAGTCCGATAAAAAAATAATTCAACTATCGCAAGCATATTCAAGTTTTGAACAGCGAACAGCGCAAAATTTATTTTATACCTGATCCATTTCTAAATTTGGATGATTCTTGCCTACCAGAATTTGTAGTCTATATTATTGCCAATATATAATGCATGATAAAGATAAAGAATTAAATTTTGAACACTATATAATTCCACTATAACTGACCAAAGGTGTCGAAAAATGACGTTTTTTTCAACTTCAACCCCCCCCCCCCTGAAATCTGCGAAAGCAATATTAAAAAAATCTGGTAAAATCACACGTTTTAGAGCAAAATATAAGCTTCAAAGTATAATATAAGCTTCAAAATATAAGCTTTAAAGTTTCTTTATCTCATAAAATTTATATCATAAATTTTGCGCTGTTCGCTATTCAAAACTTGAATATGCTTGCGATAGCTGAATTATTTTTTTATCCGACTCAATTTTTCAGCATAAACTACTTGTAGCATACTAAAACTTTTAAGCCCCTTGGATTTTTGAAATAAAAAAAAAAATTTTTTCGGCCCACCCTAATGTTGAATACGTAAATATGAACACAATTGTGATTTAGATTCGGCTTGGATTTTTCTGAATTGAATTAACGTTTTCCCTTAAATGTCAAGTTTCTTGCCTCACATTTATATTGTTGGGAATAATACAATAAGGTTCTGGATTACAGAGATTATAGAAAATAGCACTCGTTTGTTTCGCAATTTCGAATGTAACTCAGAATAACATTGATGGATCCCTAGTTTGATCTCACAATGATCGAATTTTAATACTTGAAGAGTGAAAGTATCCAGCAACCTCCAGTTTTGTCTTTCTCGCTTGAATCGAATTCATCCGCAATGCGTCCGTCCTCCTTCGTAATCATTTATGTAAGCGGAGCGCTTTTGCATTCGTTTCCCCGTCTCTCCATCTGAGCCAATTCTTTCGTATTGTATAAAAAATAATACATTCCCTGATGAGAATGTAAAAATCCTCTCAAGGCGAGTCGTAACTCATCCCATTTCATTTTGAGACATCTGTTCATAAAAAAAAAACGTAAAATTTTATGGAATTGATACTATTCAAAAAAGAGTCATTTGTATGAGATAAGATTGGCATTTAGACAATTTTAAACTGGAAAAATTCAAAATCTCAC
>JAUESH010000020.1:18779122-18790824 GCA_032275165.1 Synergus magnus | reverse complement strand
AAATGTCATGAATGGCTTAATTAAGTTTAGGGTATACTTTGAAATATCCACAATCTCTCAAATTTCTTAGAAATCTTTTAAAATTTTAGTACCCTTTAAAATTCCTTTAAAAAAAACTGATATCTAAAATTTCCCCGAAGTCCCTTGAAATTTCTAGAAATTTTAAGAGATTTCGTGGAATTTTAGGATGACAAAAGACTTTTTAGGTGGATTTTAAGGGATACCGAAAGATTTCTAGGAATTTTATCTGATTTCGTGGAAATTCAAGATATTAAAAGATGTTTTAAACGAATTTTGTGGGATTTTATGAAATTTTAAGAGATTTTGAGGAATTTGGAAGGAAAGGAAAATCTAGTAAAGATAAAAATTGTTTTTGTTTTTGAACAGGGTGTCCGAGATTTCCACGATTTATGAAAAAGATTTTGACAATTTTCGCGGTTCTTTTATTTGTTTCCTTTATACATATTAAGGATACGAAGGCTGAGCAAATGTCAGCAGCCTCGAGGAAGGTGTACACGAGTCAATGACGCGTGCCAGATTGCTCATGAATCTCGAGATCCAAGGGCATATGATACATGCTTTATTTAAATGAAAGAGGTCAGTGCTAATATCTGCCTCGACAAAAATAACTGCTCTAATGGAATTCTCGAACCCCCTCAAAATTGAATCAAAAATACTTCTATAAGAAAGAAGCGCTCAAAAAATCAAATAATACCGGATGATTCACATTACATACATAAATGATTAATACTAAAATATGACTAATAAGACTAATACTTATGACTAAGAAATCGAAAATTAAGGACAAGAATTTATTGAATTTGTGTAATTCCATTGCAGTTGATAATAATTGAGGACAAGGATAAACGACAGTATTTCATAATCGATTTTGAACCGGCGATAATGACTTTCGTTTCTAAACCGTTATCCATACTATCATCAATGAGGTTGATGCACTGGACGCAACAATGGTTGAAAGCACTTTATTATATAAAACCTCATTAAAAGAAACCCTACAGTCAAATAAATCGTGGAAATCCTGGAAACCCCGTTCAAAAACAGTTTTTCTCTTTACAAGATTTTCCTTTTCTAGTTTCGTTTCTAATTGAATATATGTTTGTAATGTAATAACAACAACACATGTAATAACAACAATGGATATCGAAATAGCGGAAGTTGCGAGGAAAGATACGTTCGGGTGAATATCTCGGCTTCCGGTTTTCGACTAGTATAGATGCCGGTATAGATGGCTGAAAATGTGGACTTTCCCTGGAAAGAAAATCCCGAGCATGATAATGAGGATGGCTAGTTGTGCAAGCCTGATAACATTTGATAATCTCAGTACAATCCCGTCCTTGCAGTAATTGCTGTAACTTTGCTCGTTACTTGCCAACGAAGCTGCATTTCGCCGGCAATGTCGTAAAAAAATGCGGATAAATAGGTGGGACGATCTGACCCTGATTCGCGAAGACTCTTACCAATCTCGGCGGCATACATCTCGCGAGAGTGAAATGCCAAAGTGAAAGGATACGTCTCTGTCTTTCCGTGCGTGTTGCTCGCATATTACCTCACAATCTTCCAAGTCGGTTGTAATGGATAAAGACCCTTTCACACTGAGAGGATTCTTTTTTTTTTCATCTTTCAAATTGCGTACTTTTAAAATATTTTGAAAATTTGTACATAAAATCAAAACTTTTTAAAATCTTTTGAAAATGTTTATATTTTAAAATCTAATCTTTAAATTGAGCAATTCTCGAATATTCTCCTTTAAGATATCTATAACAATTATAAAGAGAACACTTTTTAGAATTCAAATCGAGGAGCTTCATAAAAGTCTCAAGTCCGGAAGCGATAACCGAAAATGAGAAAGAAAAACATCTTATCTGAAAGCGTGGAGGTGCAAGTTCTTTATCTATATGTATTTAAAAGCATGAAAGCGCTTCTTTGTTCTCTTTGCAAATTATGTCTTTTCCTACGCAACATTATCAGTGTGGTTGAAGTTGTGAACATTCAAATAAACGAATTTTTCTACTGATTGCACTTTAAACTAGAAACAATATTAAAATATTGATTCATTTGCATTGAAAATAATTCTGTATGAAAGAAACTTGTAATACATATTTTTATTTTTAGTTGGAACAATATTTCTTGATAAAATAGAATTGGAAAAAAAAAATTTCGTTCATTTGAGTCTCAAAACTTCTGGTACATGAATTATCGCGCGCGTAATCGAACGTGAATACATATATGTCATGTGATTCAAATCTTGGCTGTGAATCTTGACTGACTTATCTACTTGAGATTAGAAAAATGAAGCTTTCCTTTGCAGAAAAGTGCTACGAAGCAAGAAAATGACATGAAGCACAGAGCAAATAGAAACTGAAAAAGGGCATTTAGTGTCCTTTGCCATCCTAGTGGAGATGGAAGTATGAAAAAGTGAATTGAGGTTCGAAAAAGGGAAAAATTTGTAAGAATTTTTGAAAAGAAGCGTGGTTGAAAAGTTTGTAACTGAAGATGAAAGCGGTAGCTTCGAAACACGTGTGGCCGGGAACATGTGCGCGGATCTTCTGGGAATATGTATAGGGTTTGCATGCACTTGGCTGTGTGAATACGATTCTTGCGTGTCTGGCACAGTCGCTCAAAAATGTGTGACACATTCACAAATGTGGGCAGTGAGCATGTGTTTGTGAGTGGCTAGACGAGAGTATAAAGTGTATAAACGCACTCGAGTCAACGAATGCATTGCGGCCTTATAAGCTTCGAGCCGCTGGATTAAAAAAAGACCGGTTTCAATCCCTTGATCGACTTGTTTTGCGACATCCGAAGGGCCTCATAACCCACAATTCTTACTCCGTTAGTCCCCATTCTTAAAAACACAACAATTCATGAATCAAACTAACGGAATATTCATTTTTATGTCCTCATTTTTACTTGTAATTCAAATTTCGTGCCTTCATTTCATTAAAATTTAAGTTCATGTGCAACAGTGGCCTGAGGTAGGGTTGTGAGCAATGAAACGTTTCATTGAAACATTGAAACTTTCAAATGTTTCACTGTCAAAGTTTCATTGTTTCATGAAACTTTGGGGGGAAAAGGAGGGGAACTTCTAATTGCGCATGCGCGGAAATCAGATCAGGTTAGGTAATCGCATGCCACTGCCGCAAATTTAAACTTGTTGTGGAATATTTTTTAGTGTTTCTTTAGTAAAACTATGATATTTGTGAATGTGTTGAAGAAAAGTGTTGAATTTTTACTCTAAATACTTAAAAATACCGCAAGGAAGGCACTGTGGGCATAATTTGAATTTCCCCGCCGCCATATTTGAAACATTGAAATGTTTCACGGGACCTCGAAAGTTTCATGAAATTTTACAACCCTAGCCTGCGGTAAATTTTGCGCTAAATTTAAATACAATTTGGAGATTGAATCGATATTATTTAGAGATATTGCTTTTCTGATTGACTTGTACGATTTCCGGGATAGGAAGAACGGAAATAGAGCGGAGTTAGTTTCCGGGATTCTGAGTTTGAAAGAGCATCCTGAGTATCTTTTTTCTTGATGGGTGAAGAGCTTTTGTTACAGGAAATAAAAAGTTTATTGCTTCTTTTAGAGTTTACACGCAATTGACATTGTTTTTGCGTTCTTTCGAGTCAGATCAGGCATCGTTCCTGCCATTCTCGACCTCGAAGGTCGAATTTCTGGCCTTGGCACGCTTTCCCTTTTCACTTCCCCTCCCCTTTTGTTGATTCCCCTCTTACTGACTACCTCTGCCAGATGCAATTCCAGAAATGGTGCGAAAAATGTGCGCCGGATGCCTAACCTAACCTTCAACAACATATGCGTGAATGATTCTTACAGATGTTGAAACACTGAGAAATCGAGTGAAATTTCTTGTGTGGGAGATAAAATACATTCAGGATTTTCAACAAATATTTGAAATACGATCCTCGGTTTCTGTATTAAAAGTTTTGAAAATCTTTTCTTTGTTATTGTTTCTTTTCTTCTTTCTTTGGATAAAATTTATATGTAAACAAATCAGGGTGTCTACTAACCGGGAAATAATTGGAAAAGTTTGTACCTAATTGTAAAGGTAGGTTGGATTCTTTAATATATGAAGAAGTTTGAGGGTTACGAGGATTTTAAGTGTAAATCAGATTTCAAAAGTTTTTTTTTAGAAATTTGAATTGGTCAGCGAAAATTAGTAGACAGCCTGTAAATGTTTGAAACATTTGTGAAACAAAATGTGATGTTTGAAATTTCCAAACTAATTTTATAATTGCTTCATACAAAGATAGAAGATAATTTATAAATGACTTTCTAATTGAGTAAATTATATGATAGAGAAGTGACGACATAATCTGCGTTAGTATTTGAATAAAGAAGAGTTTATAGTCTTCTTTTGGATTGCCTAACAATAGCCCTGGGCTGTTTGAGCAGCTTTCGCGCTGTACATTCATTATTATGCAAGAAATACCTTATTTGCGGCTCAGTTACCTTCAACTCGAATAAATGTTACATTTCTTACTTTGATTATCGATAGAATTCAATTTTCAAAGTACATTCGATGTTCAATATCGAAGTTTTTCGATATTGAAATTTTCCTAATCCCTTTTTGGATTGCATATTTCAAAAGTTGGAGCGATTACTTCCGATAGATTGGAATTTACATCACGGATAATGTTAGAAAACTTAAGAATCGCAACAAAGAAGTCGAATCTTGTTTAAATGCAAACTTTACTCGAGTGAGAATAAGAAAAAGTTCTCAGGAAGAAAACTTGGATAGAAGTTATCAGCGGAACTAGCCTCCGCATTTCCAAAGTCCTTGAACCTCGTTTATCATCTGGAACGGGTTAGTTCCTACAATATCACTATATTGTAATATTATTTCTTTAAAGGGACTAAAGCGATAATCAAAATTTTATGCGTCATTATTTATTGAGTCAATGGATCTTCCGGCGATGAACTGACGTTAATCGCGTTAACGTTAACGACTCTTTTACTCATTGTGTACGTATATGCAATTACAAAGAGCTTTTTACCCCGAGAAACAAATTCTCTCTCACAATTTACTAGTTTGCCTCGCGAAAACTTACGTAAAGAGCGAATGCTTTTGAATGCGTAGTGGTTCATTCACCCGACATTCCTCAGTGCATTGGCAGTGATACGTAAATTTGTAAATCGTCAACGAACTTAAGCACTGCAGAACCTCCTCTCGAAAATGTACGTTTTCAATGCTGACAAACTTTGTCAAAGAGGAAGTCTGTACACGAGGAGACGATGGTCTTTGCCTCCGAATGGCCTTTTGCCATTCAAAGAGCGTGCTTCCGGTTTACGAAGATCGTCAGCTATACATTCTACCAACCACTTCTTCGTAGCACACAACTTTATCTTCTAGAAAAATCTAACACTTCGTTTTATGATTTAAAAGAGGAGTGAGTCATTTACCAAATTTAGAAACCAATCTTATCCTATTATATTACATAAATATGCAGAAAAATACTAAAAATCTACGATTCATAGAAATTAAATCCAGGGAAATTCAGGATTTCAGGAGATTTCAGTAAATTTTAAATTAAGGGATCTGAAGAGAGTTTTTGGAATTTTAAACGATTTCGTGGAATTTTACAGGATACAAAAAATACTTTTATTTCTGCTTCTATTAAAAGATTTAAAGTTTGTAACTGGCAAATTATGTATTTAAATTGCAAAATTATTTATTTTCTGAAGAAATGCGCTTTTTGTCGGATACACTAAATCAGTAAAAGAAAATTGATGCTATTAGGATATTATGTAAATGTAGCACATTCTTGCCTGTATTGCGATCTAATGAAAATGTGTTTTTTTTTGTTATAGGTTAGTTCATTTCGAGCACTTTTCTAATCAGAGGTTTGCGTGAGTATGTGTAATTAGAATTACTGCATGAAATCGACCGACTCTTTACCATGAAAAGGTACTTTTGTTTCCTTTAACACAACATGTCCCAGTTATCGACAAATGGAAAAATATGTTTGCGAGACAGGTTAGTTTAAGCTTTTTGTTAATAATATTAGTCGATTTGAATTTGTGAAATTGCGTTTTAGCCACAAATCTGGAAATGGAAATGGAATGAAAGTAAAGTAATTCAATGACAAATTGATCCAAATCAATTACAGCTCCATTAGATTAATTTAAAGTAAAAGTTCTCTTTTTCGCCATAGAAATATTAATATTTCAGTGCATACAAATATTTCAAGTAATTTTTAGGAATTTAAAGTGATTTCACAAAAATCAAGCATGTTTAAGTATTTTCAAGCGTTTTTAAGACGTTTTAAATGATTTTATGAATTTTAGGGGATTTCAAAAGAATTAAAAACAGATTTTCAAGTAATTGCAAAATATAAAAAATTATTTTAAACTCTTTAACATTTATTAAATCTCTCGAAATTTTCTCAAATTTGTTGGAATCCCGAAAAATATTTTGAAATCTCCTGAAATTAAAAAGAAAAATTTTGAACTTCTTTTATATCCTTAAAATTATATACTCACTTCGAGACTTAAATTTTATAAAAGCAGTTTTTATGATTGGATTATTTTTGAGTCTTAAATGAAATTATTGAAGATTAAGATAAGTTAAGATAAAATTTGAAAAATTATCATAAGCAGAAATTGATAAAGGCGCGCGCATGACATTCTAGTATAACAAATATCGTGAAAGGAAATTCTCGATTAAGTTTAACTAAATTTCTTCCCCAATAAAATAGGAACTAAAAATGATCGAAGTAAAATATATTATCAATCGAAGTAAAAACCTATTTTTCGAGCATGTCTTTCCTTTCATGTTCACTCGACCGCGGGACATTCACAGAAGTCGAAAAATTCGTATTTAAAGAGCCGCGGACGACATTGGAAAACCTTTGTGGAGACATCCGGTTCCCGGTGATTTTTTTCACGAGCATTCGCGCGGGAGATAAGAAAATTCCGTGGTGAGTAATAGTGACACTAAAGCGCGCTCGGAACATTATTGAATCGTTTCGAAAATGGAGCGACGTCGATAGGGAATGGAAAAGCTGGTGAAAAAGAGAGTAAAGAATTTTCACGAGATGCTGTGAATCGTCGAAGCGAAGAATAAATTGATACTGCACGAGCACTTCTTTGGTAGCAAAGCAAATTCTGCCATTTTGCACACGAAAAAAATCGAATAAGTGCTATTTAAGTCATGAAATATTTCTGCGATTATAAACGAGAAAAGTCTGTTTCCGTTTCGCTCTCGAATTAACGTCACGATTCGATGGAAAAAGCAGCACGAAAATCTGCATTAACTCCAGTCCATTCGCCATTACTGGAAAAAGGATTACAAAAAGAAAAAACTTTTTAATTTAATTTTATTCCCCCTCGTTTTCCGAAAGTACCGCGATTTCCAGGGTTCGCCTTTGCTAACTGACTTCCCTCGCAACCCGTTGTTAAATTACCATTCATTTCGTACAACGATCACGCAATTTCAACAATCGGTTCCGCGGAATCACCTTATCTCTTTTACTAAAAGGAGAAATACTCATTTCTTCGTATTCCCTATTTAATTCTTCTCTTTCTCGGCATTGCACTGCTCAAGTGACATTTATTGTCTTCTTAAGTGGGTGTTGCGAATGTATGTGTTTCTCTACTTATTTTTAATTCTTCGCATTTGCGTTACTATTCAGACTATTTGTAAAATTAAAGTAAATGCAGTCAGGTAAGTTTATCTAGACCTAAAGATCTAAATTTATAAAAAAAAAAAATTATAACATGTTTTTTTTTTTGTTATAAAAATGTAGGACCAAATAAATGTACCTTTGTTCATTTTCTTTAATTTTACAAATTTTCAACGCGGTATTTCTATAAATATATAGAAATGGCATTATAGGGAAAAAATGTTGGTTAAGGTAGAGATTAAAAAAATGAGTGGCCATTTTCCATTACTCAAAATTCCAGGCTAATAGTCGGCTTTTTGTCAGTGGTAACCCTGTGGAGGTTATGTTTAAGTGTGGCGGCTTCTGGCAAATTAGGCACGAAATTCAATTGTAGTATTTTCGATTTTAAATGCAAAAGCAGTGCAATTGGACGGCTATGAATATATAATATCTAAACCTTTCTCTGTTTGAGTGTTCACAATTTTGTTGAGCTTCGGAACTCGAGAGTAAATATTTGTCATTTAGTTAAATTAATCTATAATTTACAGTAGTGAAATAATTCATAAATATATAATCTAGGCTGTTGATAATCAATTAACGTGTTTGCATAATAAATACATTCATTTGATAAATGCCCAAACCTGTTTTCCATAACTTGAAGTCAGCGGAAATTGATGAATTAGAAGGTGAGTCACTGACAAGATTCAATTTAGTCTCATTGAGATTGATCAGTGACTCACTTTCTTCTAGTCCAGATTCAGACCTAAATATTGCAGGATTTAAATACGAATCTAGATCCGTTTAAATGTTTAACATGTTTACAAATTACTGAAGGAGATAATTAGAACATTTTGTAAAGTTACCTCCCTCCAGTAATTATCACGTGCCAGTAATGAATAAAATTAAGAAACTTTGTCGTATCCTCTCATATTTATCGTTCAACGACAAATACGATAAATTTTCTTGTAACAAGCTTGTTTTGCATTTTCGTTTGGAAATTCGTAAATATAATCTACAAATAGATATTGACTAACAGAAATATTTCTAAGTCTTACTTTTTTATATGTAACGTGTTGATTTCTTTGCATTTCATTTAAAACTCTGAATGTCTTTGTTATTTCCGTAATTTTTAAGGTATCGTCGATATGAAAGATAAATTAAAGTTTTTGTTTGAATAAGAGAGTCAGTCAAACATCTAAAACTTTTTGGTTAATATATATTCGCTCTCAAGAGCAGGTTTGCTAGAAATGGGATCCCAGATTTAGCTATGCATATAAAGTATAAACGATAGAGATTCGAGGCCACGTTTAACTTAAAAACCCAAGTTGGATATGCTTGTCTGATTTAATCATCATCAGACGTGCTCCATAGCACTAGATCTCTAAATTTGGATTCTCTCTCGCATTAGAAAATAAAAGTCTCAAAATGACTGTGTATCTAGAACTATTTAGTCATCACAGATTGTTTTGAATTCTTTCAATCCACCTTGAATTCTTTTTGAACTATTCTGAATTCGCTAAAAATTTTCTTCAATTCAAGTCAATTGACCTTGAATTATTTTTTATTGACATTAAACTTTGTTGAAGTTACATTGAATTTGATTGAATTCGCCTTGATTTGTTTAAAGTTCTTTTGATTTCTTTAGAATTCTTTTGGATTACTTTGACTTCTTTTGAATTCGTTTGAATTTCTTCTGAATTTTTAATTTTTAATTTTATTAACTGGGATTGGAGGTCAAGATTTTTTTGGTTTTAGCCCGATTTTTTAGTACCTCCATTCTGATGGTTTAAATTTGTTTCAATTTTTTTTACGTATTTCTCACCTATTTTTATTTAAAAAAAATCACATTTTCACCTCTTTTGATGACAAAAGGTACTGAGATGAGAATATTTATAATAATCGGTAGACAAATTATGGTTCGCCCATTTAGGATGATAAATATCTTTACCGATAATCCTCTAATAATTTCGCCTAAGTAGGAAATATATCCACAAGTTGGCTGCGGTCGGAACATTTCTGGTGAGATATTAATCGTACATTTGAGATCCTGAAAGTGGATTTGGCTAATCAAGCTTGAAATTTGGCCGAATCTCATCAGGACTGTTCTATATGTAGACTGACTGCTTGAGATATTTCGGCAATTCAAACGTAACTGCTACCCTCCATATATACAGTCACAAACAGTGTAGTTAATGGAAAGACCACAGTTGCCAACTAAATCGAATTCTGATAGGCGAAGCACGTTAACGCTCAAGTGGTATTACAATAGGATGCAAACGCTTACTGGGCATCGATCCTAATGTACTCACATGTCACAGTTGACTATGCACCCTGCGTTTACGTCCACGCTGCATCAGAAATTTACATGCTCTGAGAAACCGGAATTCTGATTGGTGTTTAAATTAATTCCGAGATTAATTTCGGATTTCGAGTTTGAATTGAGTTCCTGTTCAAAATTTGGAATCAACCATAACTGAGATCACCACATCGAGGAAAAAATATTCTTCGTTTAAGTGGATTCCTTTTATATTGATTGATTTCTTCTGAAAAGAATTATTCTCAAATCAAGAGGTTCCTCTTAAAGGAAGAGGAAAATTTTATTCTCTAACTAATATATTTACTAATACTACATACTTAATACGGTAATATTTATAAATTACTATAATTTTTTCATTGTGGTTTATTTTGTAATAAATGAATAGTTTTTTAATCACTTTTACGATTATTGAGGGGTATTTTCCTTGAAAATAGAAATTGATAAATGTTAATAATATTTCGAAAACACTTCCTAACATATCGATACAAATATTTTTTTCCATTTTTTTGTGTTACTTTAGATTCTTCAAAAAATACATTTTCCTAGCTTTGTTTTACTTTTAATTTTAGAGCATTATTAAAAACTTATTCACTTTTATAATACTTTTCTGTTAGGGAAGTTTGTATAAAAAGTCAGGGAAATTGAAAAATTGAATTTTGTGGCCACCCTGTTCGGAAGTGTAATTTCGGAAAAACCGTGAAATAGTCGTAAATTTTTTTCTAGTTTGAGCTTTGACAATGAAACATGAATTACATAGGAATTCGCAATTTCGGTTTGATTAATTACAAATTTAAATTGTAAGAAAATGCCAGATTAGAGCTGAAGTTTTAATGCCAATAGCCAAGAATTTTCGACAGTCTCGCTCGTCTGTTACTGTTTGCTAGAAGAGAGAAATTAGGGTTTGAAATTGCGAAAGCTTCTTTGAATGGCTTCTAATTTGCGCCTTTCGGTTAATTGTGGACACGTATGCATATTCATGAAATGTACAAGTTGCTCTTTCAAAGTGTGGGGGGAATCTAACTGCGCCCCACCTGCCCTCCACTTCCCCCCAGCAAGCAGTGGAAAGTTAATTTTGTAACTGCTTCCGCTTTTCGATGCCAGCTGCGAATTTACGACTAAAAACTACAGTTCTTAGATCTCAAATTCCCCATGTTTTGCTCCCTTGCATTTGATATAAAACGTTTGGTTTGAAGCAACTAGAAGAAGATAGACCATAGACACGTGATAGAATCTCCGCGGAAAATCCTCAGGCTTCTTTCTTGAAGATCCTCGAAAAAATTGCTGATACTGTGGCACAACTGTGTCGCCTACGGGGGGAGTTTGAAGTGGCAAGAGGCAATAAATCCGATTGCACCACCCCATCAAGTATTCACGAACCGACATTGCCCCGGGACTATAGTTATCCATCCTTCCCTTACCTTTCTTATATCACGTTTTTCTTTTCTACTTTTCCTTTTTTCAAGTTCAGTCGTGCTGGAACAATCCAGATAAGATTGCTTTCGTCAAAATTTCATGGGCAATAGAGTGAGATGAAAAGTACATAAAGAGAGTTTACAATCTCAGTAGGCTGAGAACATTCCTTTTCCGGTATTTTAGGGGAGTTCCTTTACTTCATCTTGCAAATTGTTTCTGCTTTTTATCCAAGCTGTAACTAAATTCGTGCTTTGGAATGAATTTACTCCAGTCATCACAGTAGCTATTGTCAAGATAGGTGAGAAGTAGGTGACAAAAAGTTGAAA